>JBBDGP010004190.1:0-127871 GCA_037952835.1 Lithobates septentrionalis
GGCAAGAGTGGAGGCTGCCCTGGGTGCAGTGGTTTATTGTAGGGATTGGGGGCACCCTGAGCCAGTTGCTTCTGTTACAAGGCTGATAGGAGTAGTGACAGCGACATCACTGCTAACCCTATCCCTAGGGGGAGGGGGGGTGGGGCGTAGTTTGGCATCTTTGCCCTGGGCGCTGGATGACCTTGTCTCTCTCTCTCTCTCATGACTCTCACAGGGTCTCAGAGTACTGGCTGTTCCACTATTCTCAGCAGAATCCCAGAGTGAGAGCCTAGAGAAGAGTGTCTACTAAGCAAGTGTATTGTAGTATACTATTCCCTGACCCCTCCCCTGTTTAAGGTTCTTCAAGCAATAAATATCCCTGGGATGTCCAACTCATCCCCTAGACCAGGGATGTCCAACTCATCCCCTAGACCTGGGATGTCCAACTCATCCCCTAGACCAGAGATGTCCAACTCATCCCCTAGACCTGGGATGTCCAACTCATCCCCTAGACCAGGGATGTCCAACTCATCCCCTAGACCAGGGATGTCCAACTCATCCCCTCGACCAGGGATGTCCAACTCATCCCCTAGACCAGAGATGTCCAACTCATCCCCTAGACCTGGATGTCCAACTCATCCCCTAGACCAGGGATGTCCAACTCATCCCCTAGACCAGGGATGTCCAACTCATCCCCTCGACCAGGGATGTCCAACTCATTCCCTAGACCAGGGATGTCCAACTCATCCCCTAGACCTGGGATGTCCAACTCATCCCCTAGACCTGGGATGTCCAACTCATTCCCTAGACCAGGGACGTTCAAATCATCCCCTAGACCAGGGATGTCCAACTCATCCCCTAGACCAGGGATGTCCAACTCATCCCCTAGACCTGGGATGTCCAACTCATTCCCTAGACCCGGGATGTCCAACTCATCCCCTAGACCTGGGATGTCCAACTCATCCCCTAGACCTGGGATGTCCAACTCATTCCCTAGACCTGGGATGTCCAACTCATCCCCTAGACCTGGGATGTCCAACTCATCCCCTAGACCAGGGATGTCCAACTCATCCCCTAGACCAGGGATGTCCAACTCATCTCCTAGACCAGAGATGTCCAATTCATCCCCTAGACCTGGGATGTCCAACTCATCCCCTAGACCTGGGATGTCCAACTCATCCCCTAGACCTGGGATGTCCAACTCATTCCCTAGACCTGGGATGTCCAACTCATCCCCTAGACCTGGGATGTCCAACTCATCCCCTAGACCAGGGATGTCCAACTCATCCCCTAGACCAGGGATGTCCAACTCATCTCCTAGACCAGAGATGTCCAACTCATCCCCTAGACCTGGGATGTCCAACTCATCCCCTAGACCTGGGATGTCCAACTCATCCCCTAGACCAGAGATGTCCAACTCATCCCCGAGACCTGGGATGTCCAACTCATCTCCTAGACCAGAGATGTCCAACTCATCCCCTAGACCTGGGATGTCCAACTCATCCCCTAGACCAGAGATGTCCAACTCATCCATGAGACCAGGGATGTCCAACTCCATTTCATTGCGGGCCGCATCAGCATTATGGTTGCTCTCCAAGGGCCAGTTGTATCTGTAAGACTAAATGTTCAGAGCAACCAACCCCCCCATTACATCAGATGTCAAGAGCCCCCACCATCAGAAGTCATGAATCCCCCATCCTCCCTTACATCACTGTGCACCCCCTTACCTTGTGCTGCTGAATGCTGAAACCAGAGGAAGAAGAGATGATGGAGTGCTGTGGCTGCACAGAGAAGCGCAGGATCTGTAGGGGGAGTTCTATCCTCCTTTCTTCCTTCAACTGCTGAGGGGGGTGGGGGGGTGAGACAAGAGCCCCAGATTCGAGCCCCTTGGCAGCTGCACATAGAATCGCAGGATCGGGAGTTGTGTTCCCCTCTCTGCTGCCAACTGCTGAGGCAAGTAGGGGTTTGAGACAAGCGGGGTGCCACAGCTGCAGGAAAGGTGCAAGGGCCACATGAAATGCTCTTGTGTTTGACACATGTGTCCTAGACTGAGTGATTGGAGGCGGTGTGTGGGGACTGGTGCTTGTGGTGGTGGGCAGCCTCTGTACTATTTGGAAAGAACCAGCTATTACCCGTGGCCCCTTCGGGGTAGCGCTGCACCAATATTCCCGTTCACACCTGAGCGCTGCGACACCTGAAGCTTGAAAACCTTCATGAGCTTCTATTGTGGAAGAATTGCGTGTTTTTGGCCCCATAGACTTTAATAGGAGTGCCTGAAAAATGCTTGAAAAGCACATTTGTCAGCATTTTTTAGGGACTCGCTTTAAAAACTCTGTTTGACCAAAAATGCAGAACTCTGCAAGTCATGAGTGAGAACAAACATTGCCGCCTACGCTCACTCTTCATAGGGGGCCTTCTGGTCTCCAGTGACAGCTGCATCCATTATTTCCATCCTACAAGGGTCCCGTCTCATTTATATTCTCATGTTGTGGCTTTACAAGTTTCGTCTCTTCTAATTCCATGTATTATTATTTCAAATGTGGACCTCTTAGAAAAAATCCCTAACATATCATATACAGCAGTCATCTCCAAAATGTGGCCCCGGGGGCTGGATGCGGCCCTTTGCTTTTATCTGGCTCTTGAGGCATTATTCCTCCTACTGTCAGCAACAGTGGGGCAAAGTTCCTGCCACCGTAACCAACGATGGGGCACTATTCCCCCCACTGACACCAATGATGGTGCACTATTCCTCCTACTGATACCAATGATGGGACACTATTCCTCCCACTGACACCAATGATGGGGCACTATTCCTCCCACTGATACCAATGATGGGACACTATTCCTCCTACTGATACCAATGATGGGACACTATTCCTCCCACTGACACCAATGATGGGGCACTATTCCTCCCACTGACACCAATGATGGGGCACTATTCCTCCCACTGATACCAATGATGGGGCACTATTCCTCCCACTGACACCAATGATGGGACACTATTCCTCCTACTGATACCAATGATGGGGCACTATTCCTCCCAATGATGGGGCACTATTCGTTCCGCTGACACCAATGATGGGGCACTATTCCTCCCATTGATATCAATGACGGGGCACTATTCCTCCCACTGACACCAATGATGGGACACTATTCCTTCCACTGTTACCAATGACGGGGCACTATTCCTCCCACTGACACCAATGATGGGACACTATTCCTTCCACTGTTACCAATGATGGGGCACTATTCCTCCCACTGATACCAATGATGGCACACTATTCCTCCTACTGATACCAATGATGGGGCACTATTCCTTCTACTGATACCAATGATGGGACACTATTCCTTCCACTCATACCAATGATGGGGCACTATTCCTTCCACTGATACCAATGATGGGGCACTATTCCTCCCACTGATACCAATGATGGGGCACTATTCCTCCCACTGATACCAATGATGGGGCACTATTCCTCCCACTGACACCAATGATGGGGCACTATTCCTCCCACTGATACCAATGATGGGGCACTATTCCTCCCACTGATACCAATGATGGGACACTATTCCTTCCACTGTTACCAATGACGGGGCACTATTCCTCCCACTGACACCAATGATGGGACACTATTCCTTCCACTGTTACCAATGATGGGGCACTATTCCTCCCACTGATACCAATGATGGCACACTATTCCTCCTACTGATACCAATGATGGGGCACTATTCCTTCTACTGATACCAATGATGGGACACTATTCCTTCCACTCATACCAATGATGGGGCACTATTCCTTCCACTGATACCAATGATGGGGCACTATTCCTCCCACTGATACCAATGATGGGGCACTATTCCTCCCACTGATACCAATGATGGGGCACTATTCCTCCCACTGACACCAATGATGGGGCACTATTCCTCCCACTGATACCAATGATGGGGCACTATTCCTCCCACTGATACCAACGATGGGGTACTATTCCTCCCACTGACACCAATGATGGGGCACTATTCCTCCCACTGATACCAATGATGGGGCACTATTCCTCCCACTGATACCAATGATGGGACACTATTCCTCACACTGACACTAATGATGGGGCACTATTCCTCCCACTGATACCAATGATGGGGCACTATTGCTCCTTTGTTTAGAAAGTTTGGAGACCCCTCAGATATACAGCAACAATATACTTTAAAAAAAAAATCTCCACCTCCTTCCATTGGAGAGCTGCCCTCCAGTCCAGTGACTTTTTGCCCTAGGCTGGGATGATGTCATCAGTCTGCTGCAGGCAGGGGGAAGCATTTCCTCAGTCTCCCCTCCCCCCCTCCCCCAGTGATCAGACGGTAACACTGTATAGTCTCAAGGTGAGAGCCTGCATCTTGTGTAGGACATTTGTGTCATCTCAGTCCAAGAAGTCCATCAAATACGGCGCCGCCCTGTTGGGGAGAAGAGCAGATGAAGCCATCCTGTGATCTCTATGGGAAGTGATACATACCTGGAGGTGTCACTCTCAATACTTATTATGCATGAGTTTTATAAGGAGAAGAATATATATATATATATATATATATATATCGGAGCCGAGGTCTACTTCAATGCCGTTAGGAAAACGTCATTCTTCCCTTTTGCTGCACCAATCTTCTGTCCTCTCGGATATTGTCCTCAATCCTGTAATTCCATCAGACACTTGAGAAAACACTTCTTGTGTGTCTGAAGGTCACGGCCGTCACGGGCGATCGCTGTGCCAGGATGACACTAACTTGCTGTGGTAGTTTGCAGATGCTGGCGCCGGTCTCTGGAAGCCGCACAGCTGTGCCGTGGCAGATGGTTTGAAGGTTTTGCAGTTGAGATTATCGCAGAATCCGAGCCGCTTGTAGCGTCCTCCTGCTGGGGACTGACTGAGATCTGGAGGAGCCGATCGCCTAAACCGCGCTTTTCTTTTGTCTGCGCTTAGCTCAGCGCAGTACGCGGGTCGGCAGACCGCCCCATAGACAGAAGATGGCGCTCGCTGGACTGGCAGGCGATCCGTCAGATGCGCATTAAAAAATTATCCTAAAAAGGAAAGCAGCGCTAAATCTCCATATTAACATTCAATATTATTATAAATATATAATATCTTTCAAAAGAGTAATTGACAAAATATACACTATATTGTCAAAAGTATTGGGACGCCTGCCTTTACACACACATGAGCTTTAATGACATCCCAGTCTTAGTCCGGAGGGTTCAATATTGAGTTGGCTCCGCCCTTTGCAGCTATAACAGCTTCACCTCTTCTGGGAAGGCCGTCCACAAGGTTTAGGAGGGTGTCTATGGGAATGTTTGACCATTCTTCCAGAAGAGCATTTGTGAGGTCAGTCACTGATGTTGGATGAGAAGACCTGGCTCGCAGTCTCCGCTCTAATTCATTCCAAAGGTGTTCTATCGGGTTGAGGCCAGGACTCTGTGCAGGCCAGTCAAGTGCCTCCAGAAGGCCTGTCTCGCAGTCTCTGCTTTAATTCATCCCATTCATCATCTAATTCAGTCCTGACCTATCGGAGTTGAGTGCAGGCCAGTCAAGTTCCCCAAACTCGCTCATCCATGTCTTTATGGACCTTGCTTTGTGCTTTGGTGCGCAGTCATGTTGGAACAGGAAGGGGCCATCCCCAAACTGTTCCCAGAAAGTTGGGAGCATGAAATTGTCCAAAATGTCTTGATATGCTGACGCCTTAAGAGTTCCCTTCACTGGAACTAAGGGGGCCAAGCCCAACCCCTGAAAAACAACCCCCCACACCATAATCCCCCCTCCACCAAATGATTTGGATCAGTGCACAAAGCAAGGTCCATAAAGACATGGATGAGCGAGTTTGGGGTAGAGGAACTTGACTGGCCTGCACAGAGTCCTGACCTCAACCTGATAAAACACCTTTGGGATGAATTAGAGTGTAAACTTTGAGCCAGGCCTTCTCATCCAACATCAGTGCCTGACCTCACAAATGCTCTTCTGGAAGAATGGTCAAACATTCCCATAGACACCCTCCTAAACCTTGTGGACGGCCTTCCCAGAAGAGGTGAAGCTGTTACAGCTGCAAAGGGCGGAGCCAACCCAATATTGAACCCTCCGGACTAAGACTGGGATGACATTAAAGTTCATGTGTGTGTAAAGGCAGGTGTCCCAATACTTTTGACAATATAGCGTATGTAAACAAATAAAATCAGGAAAATCTGCTGCGCCAACCAAACAAAATCAAGCCGCTAACACCAACAATTAGACTGATTGCATTAAATAATAAAGAATAAAAAAGTGTAGCGCTATAGTGCATGAAAAATGTATCATATACAATGCCTATGTGCATATCAAACGTTGGGGTCTATCAAACCCTACATATGAATTTACTGGTGATAGCCTCTATAAGAATAGAGTAGCTTAAATGGTGATGTCACCGTGTATTGTGAGCAACTCAACAAGTGAACCTAATAGTAGTGACCTGTTTACAAGTAAATTGGAAAAAAATATATATCTATTGGTATCAGCATATACTGAAAAAAATGTCGTGAACCGTGTGCACACAATCAATAAAATCATCGACCATCAAATCCAAAAGCCCAAGTATGTGTATTACAACATGACATAAGGTGGGGATAGATGGTAAGTCCCTGGGGTATTCAACAGTTCATTCAATTTGGTAAAGGAATCCTGGGTGGATGTAGATATCACAATAACATCAATTCCTATCTTCAAAATAGGCTTTTCCAACTCTTGACCAGGTAAAGAAAATGATGTAAAATGCCCTTACCAGACGTGGTGGACTCACAGGCCGTTGGCGGTGAGTCGTATGGGCTTGCACCGTTTGGATACGGTAGGGTAACTGTTGTCCTTGGTCTCTGGCCAGGGAGTCTTGGAACGGTTCTCAATCCGAAACGATGTCCTGGATTCCTCCTCCAGCGAGCGTTGGTATCTCACGCAATCAGGAAAAGTGGATAAGGAGAAAAAAGGCTCCACATAGTGTGAATTCCGGATTACCAGGAAATTTTATTGTATCAAAAAAAGAAATTTCCAGTAAAGGTTTAGGTAAAAATAAAACTCTTAAAAATGACAAAGGTACAATAAGCGCAGTATCAGATGATAAAATGGCGTCATATACCCGACGCGTTTCGTCTTCAAAAGACATCAACTGGGGTAAAGTTGCCCTTTCATCTGCTGCGCTATTTATATAAAAAAGTTAAAATTTACACCGGGGACACCTGTGCGGCATAACTTCCGGGATTCTCGTCATGTGAGAGTCAGCTGACAGTCAGCTGACTATCCTTCCGACCTATCTAAAGATAGGGGATGTCAATCCAACCTATCAGAGAAAAGGGAGTAATTATAGAACCAAGCCTCGGCCTGGTCTTTGTATTCAGCCAATCCTGGTTGGGTTTTATGGACATGTGACGAATGTGTCAGAGCGTCTCTGCGCGGGGACGTAGGACGCACATCACTTCTCCACAATGATTACAGCGTCATCACGTATTTGCGCGATGACGCGAGGGGGGGCGTGCCTTCTCATTGTCTGGGGAGTATATCCATAAAGCTTACGTTTCATCGCGCAAGCGCACCAGCGCGAAAGCGAAGGATCCTCCCCGTTCAGTGCGTCTAAGCAAGTTGATACGAACAAGTATCTAATGAGAACTTAACCCTTACCACTCTGGTCGCTCACCTTTTTCCTTGTGTTCAACAGGGCCACCGGATCATAACCCGGTTAGCCAACAACACAAGGAAGCTGTGATCATTGAGACGCATAAGTGGTATGTAGACATACACTGTCCAATCATTGAAGGTAGATTCTCCTATACCCAAAGAGCTAAAGTGGTCATGTCGCACAGATTCCCCTATGTTTACACATAACACTTATAAAACCCTATTGGGGATGATTCACAAGGGGCAGCCAAAGAGGGCATAATTAAAGTGCTTTATACACTAAGATAACAATATGGAAATAAAAATAGAATAAAAATGAATGTAAAATAGATAAAAATAAAAATAACCATCTAATTTCTATACATATCTCTAAAGGGAGACACATGTATCTCTCATGTCCTACAACCCCGGGATATGTATACATGAGAAACGTGTAGCAAAAATTTTCAAAATATATAAAATTAAAAAATAGAAAATAGAAAGGATGATTTCCAACATTTAAAGAGATGACACTCTTTGCATGTGGAATATATGACTATGAGAAAGATATCCCATATGTGACTATTGGAGGGATATCTCACAGGGAATATCTATTCACAAATATATGTGAAGAGGTATATCAAGAAGCTGTGTTCACTTTCCTTTTTGATACACAGCTTCTTGATATACCTCTTCACATATATTTGTGAATAGATATTCCCTGTGAGATATCCCTCCAATAGTCACATATGGGATATCTTTCTCATAGTCATATATTCCACATGCAAAGAGTGTCATCTCTTTAAATGTTGGAAATCATCCTTTCTATTTTCTATTTTTTAATTTTATATATTTTGAAAATTTTTGCTACACGTTTCTCATGTATACATATCCCGGGGTTGTAGGACATGAGAGATACATGTGTCTCCCTTTAGAGATATGTATAGAAATTAGATGGTTATTTTTATTTTTATCTATTTTACATTCATTTTTATTCTATTTTTATTTCCATATTGTTATCTTAGTGTATAAAGCACTTTAATTATGCCCTCTTTGGCTGCCCCTTGTGAATCATCCCCAATAGGGTTTTATAAGTGTTATGTGTAAACATAGGGGAATCTGTGCGACATGACCACTTTAGCTCTTTGGGTATAGGAGAATCTACCTTCAATGATTGGACAGTGTATGTCTACATACCACTTATGCGTCTCAATGATCACAGCTTCCTTGTGTTGTTGGCTAACCGGGTTATGATCCGGTGGCCCTGTTGAACACAAGGAAAAAGGTGAGCGACCAGAGTGGTAAGGGTTAAGTTCTCATTAGATACTTGTTCGTATCAACTTGCTTAGACGCACTGAACGGGGAGGATCCTTCGCTTTCGCGCTGGTGCGCTTGCGCGATGAAACGTAAGCTTTATGGATATACTCCCCAGACAATGAGAAGGCACGCCCCCCCTCGCGTCATCGCGCAAATACGTGATGACGCTGTAATCATTGTGGAGAAGTGATGTGCGTCCTACGTCCCCGCGCAGAGACGCTCTGACACATTCGTCACATGTCCATAAAACCCAACCAGGATTGGCTGAATACAAAGACCAGGCCGAGGCTTGGTTCTATAATTACTCCCTTTTCTCTGATAGGTTGGATTGACATCCCCTATCTTTAGATAGGTCGGAAGGATAGTCAGCTGACTGTCAGCTGACTCTCACATGACGAGAATCCCGGAAGTTATGCCGCACAGGTGTCCCCGGTGTAAATTTTAACTTTTTTATATAAATAGCGCAGCAGATGAAAGGGCAACTTTACCCCAGTTGATGTCTTTTGAAGACGAAACGCGTCGGGTATATGACGCCATTTTATCATCTGATACTGCGCTTATTGTACCTTTGTCATTTTTAAGAGTTTTATTTTTACCTAAACCTTTACTGGAAATTTCTTTTTTTGATACAATAAAATTTCCTGGTAATCCGGAATTCACACTATGTGGAGCCTTTTTTCTCCTTATCCACTTTTCCTGATTGCGTGAGATACCAACGCTCGCTGGAGGAGGAATCCAGGACATCGTTTCGGATTGAGAACCGTTCCAAGACTCCCTGGCCAGAGACCAAGGACAACAGTTACCCTACCGTATCCAAACGGTGCAAGCCCATACGACTCACCGCCAACGGCCTGTGAGTCCACCACGTCTGGTAAGGGCATTTTACATCATTTTCTTTACCTGGTCAAGAGTTGGAAAAGCCTATTTTGAAGATAGGAATTGATGTTATTGTGATATCTACATCCACCCAGGATTCCTTTACCAAATTGAATGAACTGTTGAATACCCCAGGGACTTACCATCTATCCCCACCTTATGTCATGTTGTAATACACATACTTGGGCTTTTGGATTTGATGGTCGATGATTTTATTGATTGTGTGCACACGGTTCACGACATTTTTTTCAGTATATGCTGATACCAATAGATATATATTTTTTTCCAATTTACTTGTAAACAGGTCACTACTATTAGGTTCACTTGTTGAGTTGCTCACAATACACGGTGACATCACCATTTAAGCTACTCTATTCTTATAGAGGCTATCACCAGTAAATTCATATGTAGGGTTTGATAGACCCCAACGTTTGATATGCACATAGGCATTGTATATGATACATTTTTCATGCACTATAGCGCTACACTTTTTTATTCTTTAATATAGCGTATGTAACTATGTATGTGACAGGAGCCTTATACTTGATTTCATCTTTTTATGGAAGTTTAATAATTTACAAAGCAATGGCTGGATACAATGATAACAATGGACTTGGCGTTGGCCAACAGTACAGTTACAGGTCAGAGACATTGCTACCCAAAAAAACGATCAAGGGGTTAATATGGCGCACAATGGAGGTAGCCGAGCACATATAACTAAAAATGGTGGGGGGAAGGGGGTGGGTTGGGGGTTCCTGAGAGGGGGAACTTGATGGTGGTAGTTAATGTTTCACAACAAGTTCGGGTATTAGTCCATGTGAGGATAAAATGATGCTGAATAAATGGAAGGCAGCCAGTCTATAAAAGCTAGAAGAAGCTCTGGAACAAATAAAAAAGAAAGAAGGACGGCGCCCTCTAAGTGCAGCATGTATGTTAAAAATATTTATTACAATAGATAAAAACACTCACATTTGAGTTGCTAAAAACCAGCATGTAAAGTAGTTTCATCCGCGTGCCTGATGAAGGAGCACGCATGCTCCGAACGCGAAGCACCGCCCGCCTCACCCCGCTCCCAGAAGTGAAGACGCAGGTCAGCACGGCGCTCCACGGAGGATCCATGACCGATATCCTGGCCGCCCGGAGGCTCTGAGGACCCTCGGCACCACCGGAACAGCTACCAGGACCCAGGTTACAGGACTCACATCCCAGGAACCCCTCCACTGGTCCGTGACACCCACATCCCCCGAGAGCACGCGGATGAAACTACTTTACATGCTGGTTTTTAGCAACTCAAATGTGAGTGTTTTTATCTATTGTAATAAATATTTTTAACATACATGCTGCACTTAGAGGGCGCCGTCCTTCTTTCTTTTTTACATTGCTACCCAAAGACACCACCAAAGTGGCCACAACAGACCACCATCAGACAAGCAAAAAAGAGACCCGATGGCCTGAAAAGGTGTAAAAGTAGGATGGGGGTGCGGCTGAGCCCACGAGTACATGGCCGGATCACCCACGCATATGATACATCAACGTCCCAACTCTGTTGGGGTAACCCAACTGCCAAGTCATGGTCATTTGGAAGAATTCCGAAAAGGAATAAAAGAGTATGAGCCATGAGACAAGAGGTGGGTCAGGCATAGGGGGGAGTTCAAAGAGGAAAGAACCTCAGGACAAGGGAAGCCCCCTCCGTTCCTGGAGCATCCAGGAGATATCAGGAATGGGGTAGATGTCATATAGTCAATAGAGAGCCATCAAAACCATTGGGGAGGATTGTCGTTTTTCCAGGGAGCCCAGATATTTTGGAATCTGCCCATGGCCTTCCCCAGTATGACCACCATTTTTTCATTGGATAGATGTCAAGTCAGTTGGTTGAATTTTTTTTTTTTTTTATATTGGACAACGAATTGTTCACAGGAGTGCCCATTGTCACCATTGGAGGACTTGGCTGTCTTCTAAGGACAGGTTATTGTTTCCTTTTGTGATCAGTGCTGCCCAGGTGCGGACAGTCAACCCTGATGGTGGTTGTATTATATTAGAACATCTGACCACCCTTCTAAATGTATGAGTTGCTTACAGTGACTTCTGCTAGTCACTTACTGTGACTAGCGGAAGGCTGTCTCCCAGGGGCCATTCGTCATTTTTCCTTCTTGGAAATCTTGCTATATATTCGGGATAACTTCGTAGTACTCTGTCTAGGCACACAAGTCTTTGTCCGATTACTATAAGGGTTGCTGGGCTTTAATGCCTCAACTCCCTCTATTTTTGGTTCCTGGTATTGGGTCACCACCTATGGTATCATTTTGCCCCTGCCTTTGGAATTACTTGGCCATTAATTTTGCTCCATTTTGCTAGCAGATCTGGCCGGTTCTACCTATTTATGTACAGACTATGGTGAACCAGTCCTTGTTGGGATGATACTTTTGAATTTCTTCATCTGGATATCTATATCTGAGACCTAATTCCCTGCAAGACAGAGAGATTCGTTCTCTCTATTGCTATCTGTAGAACCTTGAATGTGTCCTGAAGAAGCCTAAGGATGAAACGCGTTGACTCACAAGGGCTCACTGTATATTGTGTATTATTATACATGATTTTTAATTCTTTGAATGCTCTATTCATGCTTTGTATTTTTCAATAAACATTGTTATTTTTCTATATTTCCTTGTTGTTCCCTATGCCTTTAAAGTCCGACCTAGGTTTATGCCCCATACACACGGTCGGATTTTCAGACGGAAAATGTGTGATAGGACCTTGTTGTCAGAAATTCCGACCGTGTGTGGGCTCCATCACACATTTTCCATCGGATTTTCCGACACACAAAGTTTGAGAGCAGGATATAAAATTTTCCAACAACAAAATCCGTTGTCGGAAATTCCGATCGTGTGTACACAAATCCGACGGACAAAGTGCCACGCATGCTCAGAATAAATACAGAGATGAAAGCTATTGGCCACTGCCCCGTTTATAGTCCCGACGTACGTGTTTTACGTCACCGCGTTTAGAACGATCAGATTTTCCGACAACTTTGTGTGACCGTGTGTATGCAAGACAAGTTTGAGCCAACATCCATCGGAAAAAATCCTAGGATTTTGTTGTCGGAATGTCCGAACAAAGTCCGACCGTGTGTACGGGGCATTACTGTTTAAGTATCCCTCCCTTTCTCTGCAAACTGATTTCATATCTACATGTTTCGCCTTGGTAATTGGCTTCTTCAGGAGAATTTATTGATATCAGGCACAGTGAGCACTAGAAGTAGAAAGAGTTTTTTTTAGAAATATAGGACACCAAACAGTCACAAAACATCAAAGATATATAACACGGGTTTACAAATTGAAAACATTCATGAATTGGCAAAATGCATAGCGCCGAAGCCATAATTGGTCCTATTGATTACCTGTATATTCAAAAACTATTTGTATGTAAATTGAGGCTCCAGAGTCATAGGGATATAAACCTTACCCTATGTTTTTTAAAATGAAAAAGAGATAGTTTTGTCTATAGAAATACTTTCGATGCTGTTGGGTTTTTGCATAGTAAAATGCTTGAGCGATGGATCTGTCCCTTCTTATAGGTAATCTGTGTCTTCTCTGCAGGTAACAAGCACAAGCCATGGATGGAAGCGCAGTACCAGGGGATCATAATGGAGAATGACAACACCGTGCTGCTTAACCCACCACTGTTTGCTTTGGACAAGGATGCACCGCTGAGATACGCAGGTACTGGCAGGAATTATCGGGGGATGTGGTATGCATAACAAGGGCTTTGCTCAGATCTCTCCAACTTTCAGAAGGTGAAGTTGTGCCTTGAAATGTAATCCACCGCGCCAGTAGCAGAATTGGCCTTCTCATACGTAGGTTCTGGTTACTTATCCCTTTAAGGTGAGCCTGCCAAACCAGTGTACAGAGGCTATTAGTTTGTAGGGCAGTGTACATGGGCCAGCAGGACAGAGGACAAGGGGCAGCAGGGAATAGGACGGGGGACAGAAGGACAATGTAAAAGGGGTCAGCAGGGCAAAGGGTGGGAGGTTAGCAAGAGAGTGTACAGGAATTGGTAGGACAGTGGACAGGGGCCAGCAGGACAAAGGATAGGGGGCAGCAGGGCAGTGTAAAGTGGGTCAGCAGGTCAAAGGGTGGGAGGTAAGCAGGAGAGTGTACAGGAATTGGTAGGGCAGTGTACAGGGACCAGCAGGGCAGAGAACAGGGGCCAGCAGGGCAGAGGACAGGAAGCAGTAGGGCAGTGTAAAGGGGGTCAGCAGGGCAAAGGATGGGAGGTCAGCAGGAGAGTGTACAGGAATTGGTGGAGCAGTGTAAAGGGGCCAGCAGGGCAGAGGACAGGGGGCAGCAGGGCAGTGTAAAGGGGGCAGCAGGGAAGAGGACAGGGGGCAGCAGGGCAGAGAACAGAGGGCAGGGGGCAGCAGGGCACAGGGCAGGGGGCAGCAGGGCAGAGGACAGAGGGGCAGCAGGGCAGAGGGCAGCAAGGCAGAGGACAGGGGCCAGCAGGGCAGTGTAAAGGGGGTCAGCAGGGCAGTGTAAAGGGGGTCTGCAGGAGAGTGTACAGGAATTGGTAGGGCAGTGTACAGGGGTCAGTAAGGTGTCAATGAGCCCCTAATTTTTTTCTTATTTCTTACATTTTTTATTATTTTTTACATTTTCTATAATTTTTTTTAGAATTATTTTTGTTTCATAACTCCATGGGGGAGGGCTTTGGTGAAATATCAGGGGTCTAAACAGACTGATGTCTCTTTTTTTGAGACAGAGAAAGGGACTGAGGACATAAATTCCTTAGTCCCTTTCTCTGCAGCCTCAGCAGGTGGGAGAGGAGAGGAGGGAAGCTGGCAGCGCTGCGGGGGAAGAGGATGGTCACAGGGAGGGTGATCAGGAGGGCAATTACAGAACTGATCCTCTGTGTGCCTCTCTCTGCAGCAGGTGAAAGCTGCCAGGAGGGAAAGAAGGAGAAGCCGGCTGTCACCTGCTGCAGAGAAAGTCACACAGAGGATTGGTCCTGTATTTGCCCCCGATCACCCTTCCTGTGCACATCCCAAGCCCGGTGGCTCAGGCTGTGTGGGGAATGCAATCTCAGATCTCAGGATGTAGTGTAGTGTGTGAAGGGAGATCTCGGCTGCCTGTGCCCAGTCTGTGTGGGGAGGGCACAACTTACATCTAGAGGGGGGCCCAGCACCCCCCCCCCCCCCCCTCCCCGATCCAACCATGTCTAGGGATGGCCTGTCTAGCCACAAACAGAAAGAATCTCAAAGTTACAACTTTGGCATCAGTAATAGAACCAGGAATTTTCATAAGTAGCACCACTTTGGGGGAAATTGGGGATGTCAGCAAGATAAACGTAATTAAAAGACACCAACTTTACACCAAATAGGATGACATCCCCACCATGTGCGCAAGAATTATCTAATACATGGATGGCAGCACCAACAAACATCACAATGAGTGGGCGAGATCTCATGAACTTTAGAAGGTATCAGAAATCATCGGGGGAGTATTTTAAAATTGCCTTCTTGGATTCTGCAGGAAATTCAGAATTTACGTTTTAATAGGAAATCTTCTCGGGAAATCGGTATGGAATGTTCTGGATTTCATCTCTTTGTATATGCAGGTAGCATTGAAACACTTGAAAGACATAGAGAATAGGGATGAGCCGAACACCCCCCGGTTCGGTTCGCACCAGAACCCGCGAACGGACCGCAAGTTCGCACGAACGTTAGAACCCCATTGACGTCTATGGGACTCGAACGTTCGAAATCAAAAGTGCTCATTTTAAAGGCTAATTTGCATGGTATTGTCCTAAAAAGGGTTTGGGGACCCGGGTCCTACCCCAGGGGACATGTATCAATGCAAAAAAAACTTTTAAAAACGGACGTTTTTTCGGGAGCAGTGATTTTAATGATGCTTAAAGTAAAAAAAAAAAAAGTGAAATATTCCTTTAAATATGGTACCTGGGGGGTGTCTATAGTATGCCTGTAAAGTGACGCGTGTTTCCCATGTTTAGAACAGTCCCTGCACCAAATGTCATTTTTAAAGGAAAAAATCTCATTTAAAACTGCTTGCGGGTTTAATGTCATGTCGGGTCATGGCAATATGGATGAAAATCAGTGAGACAAACGGCATGGGTACCCCCCCAGTCCATTACCAGGCCCTTTGGGTCTTGTATGGATATTAAGGGGAACCCCGCACCCAAATTAAAATAAGGAAAGGTCCCTATATACTCTGAACAGCAGTATACAGGCGGTGCAAACAAGACAGGGACTGTAGGTTTGTTGTTAAGTAGAATCTGTTTGTAATTTTGAACGGGTACATTTTTAACGTGTTTAGCTCCAGCCAAAAAATCTTTTCTAAGCTTTTTGGAAAACATAGGGAAGGGTTATCACCCCTGTGACATTTGTTTTGCGTCTTTCCTCCTCTTCAGAAGATTTCACCTCACTTTTTGTCCCAATGAAAAATGTTTTTTGAAAATTTGGGTTTTTTTGTGGAACAAGGATTGGAAAGCATCAGTGGAAAGGAGAAATTGTTTTCCCATATTAACTCTTACATGAGAGAATTTCCCTTCCTAGGGGTAGATTTCATCTCACTTCCTGTTGTCTCCTTCCGTTTGCAAGTAGGAGTCGTTTGTAAGTTAGATGTTTGAAAGTAGGGTCCTGCCCTATATACTCAGCAGAAATTTGGGCCTTAGGTGTTGCTGTGGCCAAAACACTGTAAGCCCTCACAGGGCCCTGCTGTAAAATATTAGATCAAGAATTGTAATTACATGCCCCTGTTGAACAGGAGCTGAAAAATTAGGCCTTAGGCACTGGTGCTGGTGCCACAACACTGCAACCCCTCACAGACACTCTAGTTGGAACGCAGGAACGAGCCCTGCTGCAAAGTATTGCATCAAAAATTGTAATTACACGCCCCTGTTAGACAGGGGCAGAAAAATTGGGCCTTAGGCAGTGGTGCTGGTGCCACAACACTGCAACCCCTCACAGACACTCTAGTTGGAACGCAGGAACGAGCCCTGCTGCAAAGTATTGCATCAAAAATTGTAATTACACGCCCCTGTTAGACAGGGGCAGAAAAATTGGGCCTTAGGCACTGGTGCTGGTGCCACAACACTGCAACCCCTCACAGACACTCTAGTTGGAATGCAGGAACGAGCCCTGCTGCAAAGTATTACATCAAAAATTGTAATTACACGCCCCTGTTAAACAGGGGCTGAAAAATTGTGCCTTAGGCACTGGTGGTGGCGCCCAGAACCAAAAATGTTCTTACAAGCTATCAGCGTGATGATTGAGGAGGAAGAGGATAATTACTCAGGGATAGTCACTCAGCATCAGCATAGGCAGTCTTTGAAGTGATCTGAAAAAAATTATTCAGTTACATCAGCATCAGGTGCTTGGTAGCTGGTGGTGATCCAAGACTGATTCATTTTTATGAAGGTCAGCCGATCGACCGAGTCAGTGGACAGACGCACCCTGTGATCGGTTACCACGCCTCCAGCAGCACTGAATGTGCGTTCCGAAAGAACGCTGGATGCAGGACAGGCCAGTAGCTCAATTGCATACTGTGCAAGATCTGGCCAGTGATCCATCCTCAAGACCCAGTAACCCAGAGGATTTTCGGTGGGAAAGGTGTCCAAGTCTGATCTTGCCCCTAGGTATTCCTGCACCATGTAAAACAGACGCTGGCGATGGTTTCTGGAACCGATCATACCTTGGGGCTGCGGACCAAAAAATTGTCTGAACGCATCGGTCAGACGGCCACCTTCTCCACCGCTCCTTCTTTGACTGACCGAAGCCTCAGCAACACGTTGTCCAGAAACAGGAGTTTGTAACCTCCCAGTCTCTGGGAACGCGTTGCACAGACCTTTCTGCAAGGCCTCCCGAAGATGTTTCATCCTCTGCTCCCTCTGCGATGGCAAGATAAGGTCCGCAACCTTACCCTTGTAACGTGGATCAAGGAGGGTTGCCAGCCAGTATTGGTCCTTCTCCTTGATACCACGAATACGAGGATCCTTACGCAGGCTTTGCAGGATCAGGGAGGCCATGCAGCGTAGGTTTGCTGAGGCATTCGGTCCGGAGTCCTCTGGGTCACTAAGGACAACAACGTCCGCAGCCACCTCCTCCCAGCCACGTACAAGTCCATGTGTTCCTTGGGACTGATCCCTTAAAGACTGCTGATGCTGAGTGCCAGGCTCCACCTCCATACTGACACAATCTTCCTCCTCCTCCTCCTCCTCGTCCTCTTCCTGTGTGATCGGCGGGCACGCAGGAACACTGTCTGGATAAAGGGGGCCTTGAGAGCTAAGGAAGTCCTCCTCTTCCTGCCTCTGTTCTGCCTCAAGTGCCCTGTCCATTATTCCACGCAGCGTGTGCTCCAACAGGTGGACAAGGGGGACAGTGTCACTGATGCATGCACTGTCAGTGCTCACCATCCTCGTGGCCTCCTCGAATGGTGACAGGACAGTGCATGCATCCCTGATCATGGCCCACTGGCGTGGGGAAAAAAAACCAAGGTCCCCTGACCCTGTCCTGGTGCCATAGTCGCACAGGTACTCATTGATGGCCCTCTGCTGCGTGTGCAGCCGCTGCAGCATGGCCAATGTCGAGTTCCACCTGGTGGGCATGTCACAGATTAGGCGGTTCTTGGGCAGGTTAAACTCCTTTTGGAGGTCCGTCAGCCGAGCACTGGCATTATATGACCGGCGGAAATGCACACAGACTTTCCTGGCCTGCCTCAGGACATCCTGTAAGCCCGGGTACCTGCCCAAGAACCGCTGCACCACCAAGTTAAGGACGTGAGCCAAACAGGGCACATGGGTCAGTTGTCCCTGTCGGAGGGCAGAGAGGAGGTTGGTGCCATTGTCGCAAACCACCATTCCTGCCTTAAGTTGGCGTGGCGTCAACCACCTCTGAACCTGCCCCTGCAGAGCTGACAGAACCTCTGCCCCAGTGTGGCTCCTGTCCCCCAAGCACACCAGCTCAAGCACCGCATGGCATCTTTTGGCCTGCGTACTTGCGTAGCCCCTTGAACGCCTACGGAGCACCGCTGGTTCCGAGGAAGAGGCCATGGAGGAAGAAGAAGAGGAGGGGGTGGAGGAGAGAGGTGTGTCACAATCAGCATTTTGGAGGCGTGGTGGCGGAACAACCTCCAACACTACTGCACCTTGTCCTGCATCCTTCCCAGCTGCCAGCAGAGTCACCCAATGCGCCGTGAAACTTAAGTAACGTCCCTGTCCATGCCTGCTGGACCATGAGTCAGCGGTAATATGCACCTTACCGCTGACCACCCTGTCCAGCGAGGCATGGACATTGCCTTCCACATGCCGGTAGAGAGCCAGAATCGCCTTCCGTGAGAAAAAGTGGCGTTTGGGTACCTGCCACTGAGGAACCGCACATTCCACAAACTCACGGAAGGGGGCAGAGTCTACCAACTGAAAAGGCAGCAGTTGAAGTGCTAGCAATTTTGCCAAGCTAGCATTCAACCGCTGGGCATGTGGATGGCTGGGAGCAAACTTCTTTCGGCGGTGCAGCAGCTGGGGCAGGGAAATTTGCCTGGTACAATCTGACGTCGGTGTACCAAAAGCAGATTGCCCACAAGTACTTGGCTGTGACACACCTAATTCTACACCTTCATTCCTCTCACTGCAGGTCTCAGAGAGGACTGAAGGTCTAGTGGGGTTGGAAATCTCAGCTGATGAGGAGCAAGGAGAGATCCTCTTTGTTCTTTGGTGTGGGTCTTTTAGATATGCTTGCCAACGAACTGCATGGCAGGTCAACATATGTCTGGTCAAGCATGTGGTACCCAAGCGGGAGATGTTTTGGCCACGCGAGATACGCTTGAGACATATGTTGCAAATAGCAGCAGTGCGATCTGATGCACTCGTCTCAAAAAAGGCCCACACCAAAGAACTTTTTGAATAACGCGCAGAGACTGCAGCGCCCTGCACATGTGGAGCTTTGGGGTGTGATGCAGTCAATGTGCTGCCCTTAGGCTGGCCCCTGGAGGGCATCCTGCCTCGTTGGTGATGTGCCGCCTCCTCCTCCTCCTCCTCTCTCCTATCAGGCACCCACGTTGAGTCAGTGACCTCATCATCCCCTCCCTCCTCATCACTGGAGCAAACCTGGCAGTATGCTGCAGCAGGGGGAGCATGACTGCCAGATTGCTGTCCTTCTTGGGCACCCCCTCTGTCCGTGCTCATGTTACTGCCTTCATCGAGCTCAGTATCATCATCAGAGCCTTCCAAACGCTGGGCATCCTCCTGGAGCATGTACCCAACACTGTGGTCAAACAGTTCGAGGGAATCCTCATGAGGACATGGTGGAGCTAGGGAAGGAGTCACTGATGACATTGAGCTGAGGGAAGAGGCCGCTGCTTTGCCAGACAAAGCACCCTGGGCATGGGTGAGAGAGGATGAGGAGGATGAGGACGGCTTGGTCATCCACTCGACCAAGTTTTCTGCATGTTGCGGCTCAACACGGCCAGCTGCCGAAAAAAAGGCCAAGCGTGTCCCATGGCCACGGGCTGATGAGGATGCACCGTCTCCACGACCAGCACTAGACACAGAGCCTGCTTGCCCTCTCTTATTGGCTTGTGACTGTCTGCCTCTCCTTCTTGGCCTTCCAGACATACTAATGGCCTGTAGCTGCACTAAGCTGGGATAGAACACCTGTAATTTTCTTCAGGTAGCTTTATATACTGTAACCAGACAAGCCTGCCTGTCAGTAGGAAGATAACAGGAACGGATCTAGCTGAACACTGTGAGCAGGACGCACTGACTGCACTAAATGTAAATAGCAGGAACAGATCTAGCTGAACACTGTGAGCAGGACGCACTGCACTAAATGTAAATAGCAGGAACGGATCTAGCTGAACACTGTGAGCAGGACGCACTGACTGCACTAAATGTAAATAGCAGGAACAGATCTAGCTGAACACTGTGAGCAGGACGCACTGACTGCACTAAATGTAAATAGCAGGAACGGATCTAGCTGAACACTGTGAGCAGGACGCACTGCACTAAATGTAAATAGCAGGAACAGATCTAGCTGAACACTGTGAGCAGGACGCACTGCACTAAATGTAAATAGCAGGAACGGATCTAGCTGAACACTGTGAGCAGGACGCACTGCACTAAATGTAAATAGCAGGAACAGATCTAGCTGAACACTGTGAGCAGGACGCACTGCACCAAATGTAAATAGCAGGAACAGATCTAGCTGAACACTGTGAGCAGGACGCACTGCACTAAATGTAAATAGCAGGAACGGATCTAGCTGAACACTGTGAGCAGGACGCACTGCACTAAATGTAAATAGCAGGAACAGATCTAGCTGAACACTGTGAGCAGGACGCACTGCACTAAATGTAAATAGCAGGAACGGATCTAGCTGAACACTGTGAGCAGGACGCACTGCACCAAATGTAAATAGTCTAGAAAGAAGATAACAGGAACGGATCTAGCTAAACTGAATACAGTGTATATATATATATGCAACACCTGGGATGCATATATATACACAATACACTGTAAGTGCAGCTAACTGACTGACTGTTCTGCCTAATCTATCTAACTCAAATCAAATGACACTGTCTGTCTCTCTCTCTATCTCTCAGCACACCGGAACACACACTACACAGGGCCGCCGTGCAGGCGGCCTTATATAGTGTGGGGCGTGTACTAAATCCCCTGAGCCATAATTGGCCAAAGCCACCCTGGCTTTGGCCAATTACAGCTCTCTCTACTGACGGCGCTGTGATTGGCCAAGCATGCGGGTCATAGTGCATGCTTGGCCAATCATCAGCCAGCAATGCACTGCGATGCCGCAGTGAATTATGGGCCGTGACGCGCCACACGAATTTGGCGCGAACGGCCCATTACGTTCGCAATTCGACGGACAGTCGAACAGCCGATGTTCGAGTCGAACACGAAGCTCATTCCTAATAGAGAATATAGCAAGAAAACCGTGTGATGAGGCAAAGTCAAGACCACAGAGGTTCTCCAGTGGGGTCAAGTGCCTATGCATTTGCAATGACTTTTTGTTAGTTTTTTTTTTTTTTTAATTAGAGACAGGGTGGCATTAACTATTTCTGAGCTCTCTTGTGGTTTTTCCATATGGATGTATGATTAGTGAGGATAGCGTAAAAGCAGATTTTGGCTGCTAGCCAATGTCCTAAAATGTAGTCCATAGTCTCAAAGAACAGCAATCACCCAGTAGGCAAGCCATTCTCAACCAGGATTCCATGGACGCCTAGGGCAGTGTTTCTCAACTCCAGTCCTCAAGGCGCCCCAACAGGTCGTGTTTTCAGGCTTTCCATTATTTTTGCACAGGTGATTTGATCAGTTTCGCTGCCTTAGTAATTACCACAGCTGTTTCATCTGAGGGAAATCCTGAATCTGAGGGCGCCTTGAGGACTGGAGTTGAGAAACTCTGGCCTAGGGTTCCTCCAAAGTTGTCTTGGTGTTCCTTGAGCTGTGACTAACCGATCTTCCATCTGATGGTGCCTGCATAGATCCAGGTCCAACGCCACTTAGGAGAGCCAGCGCCATGACTGCAAGGGTGTCATTCTGCCTATCCCTGTAGGGTGGGAATTCTTCCCACTTACCCCCACCAGTGTAAGTGAAGCGTTACCCCAGAAGGAGCCACTGGAAATTGCCCAGGTTCTTTTCCCAGTAGACTGCCCCACAGCCAGGCACACGAACACAGTCACTCTTTTCCTCAATAACCAGTCTAGGGGTATTCTTTTTTTTTTTTTTCTTTTTTTTTTTGGAGTAACTGGGATCAGGTTGAGGGATTTAAATGGGATACTCCAAATCAGAACTATGTACAGATTGAGGAAATAAAACTGAATATAGCATACTGTGGACTTGGCATGTAGTAGAAGCAGTTAACGCACACAAGCTTCTTCCTTTAGATCAGGGGTCTCCAAACTTTCCAAACAAAGGGCCAGTTTACTGTCCTTTCAAAATTTGGGGGGCTGGACTGTGGCCATTGGGAGTAGCAAAGCTGCCAAGGCTCGTGGGAAAAATAATGCCCCTTTGTTTGTTTCAGTGGGGGTAATTGTGCCTCATCATTGGTGTCAGTGGGAGGAATTGTGTGCCATCATTTTTGTCGCTGACAGGAATTGTGCCCCTCATTGGTGTCACTGGGCCCCCCATTGTTGGTATCATTGGGAGAAATTGTGCCCCATCATTAATGTAATTGGGCCCCATTCTTGGTGTCATAGGGAGAAGTTGCGCCCCTTCATTGGTGTCACTGGGGGGAAGTTTGCCCCATTGTTGGTATCAGTGGATGAATTTGTGCCTCAAGGCCGAATAAAAGCAAGCAAAGGGCCGCATCTGGCCCTCAGGTCGCAGTTTGGAGACCACTGCTTTCGAGCAATAAGAGCAGAGTCCCTTCACTTAGAATCAGATAGACTGAGCTCTTCAGGACACCAGCCAATGTCCCCTTTGGTCAAACACTGTCAGGTACTCACCAAGGCCGGAATGCTGAGAGCGGCTTCCCTAGCAACTAGGTGCGAGATACCCCTGAAGGTGGTACAGAGGGAATCAGGCACGGAGAGGCATGGGTTGCCAGCAGGTGTGCAGATCACCAAGGTTTCACCAGACGTGTAGAACCCGTGTAGCATGGACTAGTTGCTGAGCTGGAGAGAAGACTGGCAGAGACTCCAACACTAGACCTGGAACCAGGAACAGAGCTGAGGAGAAGCACAGGGTTAAGCAGAACAAGTCCGTTAAGCAGGCCGAGGGTCAAACACTGGGAGACGTGGTAGCAAGCACAGGTTGAGGCAAGGCAAGTCCGTTGAGCAGGCAGAGGGTCAAACACCAGGTAATCGTAGTACAGGGTTAAGGCAAGATAAGTCCGTTTAGCAGGCCAAGGGTCAACACTGGAGAAAGGATCAGTAGAAGAGTCGTAAACAAGCCGAGGGTCAAACACTGGAGAGAGGATAAGCGAAGTAGTCAAACGGTCCGGGTCACAGCAGGCAGGAACAGGTATGCAGAGAAATAACGGGAACACTGGAAGCTGAGAAGACAAACCAGCAATGAACACAAGGCATAGCTGTCTTTATATAGGCCCGCCAAGGGGACGTCCCGCTGTACGTGCATGCGTTCGTGTACCCACGTGTGCTAACCCGTTCGGATCACGCGCTCGTACCCGCCGATCGTGTTCCCGTACGTGCTGAAGTGGGGCTCTACTGCGCAGGTGCACCGGGACGCGCCGATATTGACAGGCTCTGACTGTGTTAACCCTCTGACAGTGCCCCCTCCCAAGGGGCAGCCTCCGGATGCCTAATCTGGGCAAGCTTCCTGGTTGTCTTCTGTGAAAATTACGTACTAGACGAGGGGCGTGTAAGTTGCTGGATGGTTCCCAGGAGTTATCTTCTGGAGGGTATCCTTTCCATTTAACAAGATATTGGATCTGTCCCCCCCTTTTTCTACAGTCCATTATTGCCTCCACTTCATATTCCATTTCACCTTCAATTTCAATTGGAGGAGGTGGTGGTTCCTGTCTTCCAGAAAAAGGGCTAGGGACCACTGGCTTCAATAAAGATGCATGGAATACCGGATGTATCTTGTATGTGACTGGAAGGGCTAATTCGAAAGCCACGGGGTTCACCACTTTCTTAATTTCAAAAGGGCCAATGAACCTTGGACCTAACTTGCGGGATGGACAGGGCAGTCTAAGGTTAATAGCCGATAGCCATACCTTGTCCCCAATCTTGAAATTCGGGTTTGGTCTTCTCCCTCTGTTATAGTACTTCTCGTAACTGTCTTGAGCCTTTTTCATGGTTTCCTGGATCTGTAAAAAATTGGTTTGGATAAAGTTAATCCGGTCTTGTACTGCAGGGGTTGACACTTCAGGAAAAGAATCTGGCAAAAAGGAGGGATGGAAGCCGTAATTAGCCCAAAAAGGTGTTTGGTTGATGGCGGAATGAGTGGAATTGTTGTAAGCAAATTCCGCACACGGAAGGAGGGTGGACCAGTTATCTTGGGAACCAGAGCAGAAACAACGGAGATATTGTTCCAGAGTTTGATTTGTTCTTTCTGTTTGACCGTTGCTTTGTGGATGGTATGCTGAGGAGAGCGAGGTCTTTATTTCAAGGGATCTGCAGAGGTCCTTCCAAAATTTTGAGGTAAATTGGATACCTCTGTCTGATACGATGTTGTGGGGAACCCCATGAAGCCTCACGATTTCTTTGATAAAAATGTTTGCTGTAGCCAGAGCAGAAGGGGTGCCCATCATGGGCAGGAAGTGTGCCATCTTAGAGAGGCGGTCAACCACTACTAAGATGGTAGTGAATTTTTCAGAGGGGGGAAGTTCTACAATGAAGTCCATAGAGACCTCTTTCCATGGACGTTCAGGGACAGGCAAAGGTCTCAGGAGCCCCCAAGCCTTAGTGTTCGACCCTTTGTTACGTTGACACGTAATACAGGATTGGACATAGTTTCTACAGTCCTGACTCCAACCCGGCCACCAGTAGGAGCGATGAACTAATTCTGAGGTTTTCCGGATTCCAAAGTGCCCTGCCAACTTATGATCATGGAAGTTCTGTAATACTTGCAGTCTTACTGGAGAAGGAACAAATATTTTATTTTGGGCCCACAGTAAGCCATCCTTCTTCCTTAATGAGGATACTTCAGGTTCTGTGCATTGGCTGGATGCCTCTTTAATGGCAGTCTTGAGATCAGGCTGGATAAGAAGGAAGTTATGTGGGGACAAGATAGTTCCAGGCTCAATTGCCTCATTGACTTCTGGAAACATTCGGGAGAGTGCATCCGCTTTTCCGTTCTTGGAGCCCGGTCGGTAGGAGATGTGAAAATTAAATCTGGAGAAGAATAATGCCCATCGGGCTTGTCGAGGTCGGAGTCGCTTGGCTGTTCGGAGATATTCCAGATTCCGATGATCAGTAAAGATCATTATAGGTTGGGACGCACCCTCCAGCAAGTACCTCCACTCCTCCAAAGCAAATTTTATAGCTAGTAGTTCTCGGTCACCGACGTCATAGTTCCTTTCAGGGGGGCTTAATTTGTGAGAAGCAAAGGCAACTGGATGGAGAAGGGCCTTTGGACCGCTTCGTTGGGACAGGATTGCACCTGTCGCTGATTCGGAGGCATCTACTTCTAGTACATATGCTAAGGCTGGATCTGGGTGTTGTAGAATAGGAGCCGTTGTAAAAAGATCTTTCAATTTATTAAAGGCTTCCTGTGCTTCTTGGGGCCATTGAAACTTAGCTTGCTGGCGGGTGAGTCGAGTAATGGGAGAAATGATTGAAGAGAATCCTCTAATGAACCTGCGGTAAAAATTGGCAAAGCCAACAAACCGCTGGATTCCCTTTTTATCTGAAGGAGCTGGCCACTCCTGGATGGTTCTAACCTTTTGTGGGTCCATTGCGACCCCTTCTGTGGAGATGATGAACCCAAGGAACTGGATGGTGGTCTTTTCAAATTCACATTTCTCCCCTTTCAAGAATAGGCCGTGTTTCCTGAGAACCGAGAGTACCTTCTTTACATGGGTGCGATGTACTTCTAGTGAGGTGGAGAAAATCAAAATATCATCAAGATATACAATCACAAAGTTATCAAGGTACTCACGGAAAATGTCGTTGACTAGGTGTTGGAACGTGGCCGGGGCGTTGCAGAGTCCGAAAGGCATCACAAGATATTCAAAGTGCCCAAACCTGGATCTAAAGGCTGTTTTCCACTCATCCCCGGCACGTATCCGAACGAGATTGTATGCTCCCCGTAGGTCTAGTTTGGTAAACACTTGGGCAGTTCTGAAGCGCTGGAATAATTCAGAGATGAGAGGCAACGGGTATCTATTTTTCACAGTGATCTTATTAAGTTCTCTATAGTCCACACAGGGCCTTAAAGATCCATCCTTCTTTTCTACAAAGAAGATACCCGCCCCAGCTGGAGAAGAGGAAGGGCGGATAAACTTCTTCTCCAGGTTTTCGTCAATATAGGAACGAAGCGCTTCCAACTCAGTCTCAGATAGTGGAAATATGCGACCAAAGGGAATCTCGGATCCCGGTAAAAGGTCAATGGGACAATCATAGGAGCGATGAGGTGGTAAGCTGTCGGCCTTCTTTTTATCAAAAATATCCAGAAATTCATGGTATACTGCAGGGACATGCTGAAGATTATCTGGTATTGACTGAAGGGTCAAACAAGAGGCCGGTGTGTTGGTGGTAGGCACGAAACAATGTTGAGAGCAGTACATAGATGAGAAGAGGATTTCTTTCTTGGACCAACTGATTTGAGGGTCATGAACTTGTAACCAGGGGAAACCCAGGATAACAGGGAACATAGGTGAACTGATGATGTTAAAGCAAAGGAATTCTTGGTGGCCAGAGTCTGTGGAGGTGAGAATAGGTTTGGTTTCTTGGGTAACAAGTCCCGAACATGGTAGGGATCCGTCGGCTAGATGTATCTGCAGAGGTTGCTTCTTATCTTGAAGGGGGATATGCAGGGTGTGAGCCAGAGATGCATCCAGGAAACAACTGCATGCTCCGGAGTCAATGATGGCCAGCAGCCGAGCCTCCTCTTCCGCCACCTGTAATGAGACCGGAAGGACAAAGTGAGATTGGGTAGAGCCGGTAACTTGAAAGTTCACAGCGTACTGTCGCTGGCACTTACTGGGTCTCACGGGACAGTTGCGTAAAAAATGACCGGCCTCCCCACAATAAAGGCAAAGGTTGGCTTGGCGCCGGCGGAGTCTTTCATCAGGGGTGAGTGGAGAACGTACCAATCCCAACTGCATAGGTTCGTGGTCCGAGGAAGAGGAAGGTACGGCAGAAGGTGCTGGAACAGGAGGAATGCGAGGTAACATCCAGGTGGGTCGTGAGGACTGGAAGCGTTCAGAGCGGCGTTCACGCAGGCGTCTGTCAAGCTTAATTGCTAGTTGTATTAATTCTTCCAGGGAGGAAGGAGTATCCATCCGAGCTAATTCATCTTTTAAATTTTCTGATAGACCTTGGCGATACTGGTACTTTAAAGCGGCCTCATTCCAGTTGGTGTCCCCAGACCATTTCCGGAATTCAACGGTGTAGTCTTCCACTGGTCTCTTTCCCTGGGTCAGGGTATGTAAGATGGATTCAGCTGTGGCAGTGCGTTGTGGGTCGTCATACAGCTGTGCCATAGCGTTGAAAAAGGTTTCTACCGTATCCAACAGGGGGCTTTTCTGTTCTAAAAGGTTATGGGCCCAAGTTTGGGGTTCTTCTGACAAAAGCGAAATGACGAACCCCACCTTTACAGTTTCAGAATGAAAAGTCCTGGGTTGAAGGGCCAAGTAAAGCTGACAAGCGTTTTGGAAGGCTCTGAATTTCTTTCGAATTCCGGAAAACCGTTCTGGAATGGGAACCCTAGGTTCAGGGATGGCCATCATGACTGGGTTGACTTGGTTTTGTGAAGAAGAAATCCCACTGGATGAAGCTGACGGTGCTTCCGGGGGAGCTGAGGAAGTTGTTAGGTGTTGAAGGCGACCCTCAATTTGGAAATATCCATCCTGCAGTCTCTGGACAGCCTGTGTAAGGGCTGTAACCTGCTGGCAGAGGGCCTCGAGGGGAGAGCCGGCTCTGTCGGCCTCTGACATGGCTGGTTTGTACTGTCAGGTACTCACCAAGGCCGGAATGCTGAGAGCGGCTTCCCTAGCAACTAGGTGCGAGATACCCCTGAAGGTGGTACAGAGGGAATCAGGCACGGAGAGGCATGGGTTGCCAGCAGGTGTGCAGATCACCAAGGTTTCACCAGACGTGTAGAACCCGTGTAGCATGGACTAGTTGCTGAGCTGGAGAGAAGACTGGCAGAGACTCCAACACTAGACCTGGAACCAGGAACAGAGCTGAGGAGAAGCACAGGGTTAAGCAGAACAAGTCCGTTAAGCAGGCCGAGGGTCAAACACTGGGAGACGTGGTAGCAAGCACAGGTTGAGGCAAGGCAAGTCCGTTGAGCAGGCAGAGGGTCAAACACCAGGTAATCGTAGTACAGGGTTAAGGCAAGATAAGTCCGTTTAGCAGGCCAAGGGTCAACACTGGAGAAAGGATCAGTAGAAGAGTCGTAAACAAGCCGAGGGTCAAACACTGGAGAGAGGATAAGCGAAGTAGTCAAACGGTCCGGGTCACAGCAGGCAGGAACAGGTATGCAGAGAAATAACGGGAACACTGGAAGCTGAGAAGACAAACCAGCAATGAACACAAGGCATAGCTGTCTTTATATAGGCCCGCCAAGGGGACGTCCCGCTGTACGTGCATGCGTTCGTGTACCCACGTGTGCTAACCCGTTCGGATCACGCGCTCGTACCCGCCGATCGTGTTCCCGTACGTGCTGAAGTGGGGCTCTACTGCGCAGGTGCACCGGGACGCGCCGATATTGACAGGCTCTGACTGTGTTAACCCTCTGACAAACACACAGCTGACTCTCCCAAGAGGGATGGCAGCAGCCCAAATGTCTCTAAGATCTCTCTCACTGTCTGTACTCCAGGGACAGTTGGTTGCCTCCTTCCAACATCCAAGGGACACCTTTCTCCTGTGATACCAGACTAAATCTTCAGATAACAGCCCCTTAGTCAGCTCTCTGTAGCTTCAGCATCGAGGCCACCAAGTCACCCTCCTGAGGCCTCACGAACAGCAAGCACATGGCATCACTGCCCTCCAGGCTGGACCTTCCCTCTGCAGGCAAAGACCCAACTGTTCTGTGTCTCAGAGTATTCATACAGACTCCTAGCAGCCTTTAGGGCCACCCTCCCAGGGCTGTATAATTATTCATGCTGCTATTTGCATTTCCCCACACCTATATTCCAGAGTGTTCTCCAGCTCTATTGAAAGCAGAGCAAACCAGCAGCAGCTGAAACACTGAGCAGACCTAGCTAATCACGTACAGCAATGCTGATTACAGTGAGCACAACTACCTAACACAACAATTACAGCCACACTGGTTACATTGAGACAAGCTACATTTATCTAACAACCAAAATACAGCTCCACTGAACACAGTGAGCCAGCACTAAATCTACCTAATCCTAGCACCTATCTAGGAGGGTGCTACATAAGAGGCATTTTCCCCTATGCCCCCGATGGACTAATCCTACTAGGGGCTCCCTGAGACCTTAAATTTATTTGTAGCACAGTGTTAGCTAAATTTAGTTTGGCTTAAAACTAGCTAAAGTCTCAGGCTGGGGGGCTCCACAGGTCAGGCCTCTGTCACCTCCCCCTGGTTCTGGAATTTTCCAGAAACTTCTAGAAGCTAGTGGGTGGAGGTACAGAGGCAGGAATCTGAATATTTATGGGAGTTTGACCAATCAACAGGCAGGAAGCCTGTGTAGTAAGATGTGCCCATAAATACTGAAGCCCCTGACCAGTGGGGGAGGGGTGGTTGCTGGTTGGAGTACGCTGTGCTGAGTGGAAGGTCGGGAGGCCTGGAGGGGCTAGGGGCTCTGCCTCCAGGAAGGATCTAAGGAAGGAAAGGAGCAGCTTTACCAGAGGGAGCTTCACCACCCTTCAGTCTTATCCAGGAGACAGACATCTTGTATTGCAAGGGAGGATCTCTACAGCAGGAGGCCTGAATAGTAGTCTTTGCTAAGCAGCAGGATTTCAAAGGACATTTTAAGTACCCCCCCCCCCCCCCCCCGGGCCAACAAAGGGAGAAGGCAGCCGGATGCAACATTCAGTTAGCCTGAAAAGGGACAGTGCCACAAATTACCTTAACCCCCTTGTTCTGGGGTTTACTCATAAAAGCCAGGTGCACTGGCATTTTCTGTTAAGTGGACATAGAGCTCCTGAAAGCAGATGGGATATTCCCTGCTGATCCATTAGAGACTGACATTATTCTGGGGGGAGTTCAGTCTAGATTCCATTTTGCTGCAAGTTGTACAGTTGTAGAGAAGTTGTCCTTCAAGTTGTTGCTGAACTCAGTTTGGGCATCCCATAACCCCGTTATCCCCATCCAAGTTTATATTCCTTCAATAAAACACAAAAATAAGCCCAAGGAGAATGCAAGCCCCAAAGCCTTGGCGGCCCTCTAGGGGGTAGCGCTGCACATTTCAAGGGTTAATCTGGGGTATAAAGGTTAAGAAAAGCTGCAATAGAAGGTCAGACCCTGTTAATGGCGCCCAATATTGCTTTTCCTTATTTTGACCAAGGCAGTCCTTTACCACTGACTACATTGATACAAAGACACTAGCCTTGTTGTCCCATGAGATTAAGGTGGTGCATACAGAAAGCACCAGAACACCAATGTATCAAGGACATCTTTATAGTCACTCCATGTGCCAACGTTTCCTCTCTTCCCATGTCGTAGGTGAAATCTGCGGATTCCGGATTCATGGAGCCGGGACTCCCTTTGAAGCTGTGGTTCTAGACCGAACAACAGGGGAAGGTCTGATCCGTGCCAAGGGCGCCGTAGATTGCGAGGCACAGCGAGAGCACACCTTCACCATCCAGGCTCATGACTGCGGAGAAGGTCCTGATGGAGCAAACAGCAAGAAGTCCCACAAGTGAGTCAAATATCCACGTTGTCTTCTTCCCCCTGCCAGGCTTTAAGACCATTAGACCTTTTCTGGTACAATAGTTTTAGTAAAATGATATTAAGATACAAGCTTGAGCAAAAAAGGAAGAAGCATCAAATGCAGGGGAGCAAAACAGTAAAGCACATGTAGATACAAAAGAAAAACATCTTTTTGAAGGTTTCCAAGCAAAGAGTGGGAGAATATGGCGTCTCGTGTCGGAAGTGACAACGAGTAACTGGGCTCGAAGGCCCAGGATATAGTGAGGCGCAAGGAATGGGATCGTCATTCCATAATGGAGGGGAAGAAAAAAAGGTGGGGGGCGGAGGAGAAGATGGGAAGAGGAAAGGATGGGGATAGTCAGAATGAGGAAGCAAGAAGAGTAGGGTAGAAATAAGCAAGGGGAGAAGGAAACAGTCAAGACAAGAAAGAAGAAAGGAAGGAAAGAGGTATAGACAGGGAGAGAGGATGGAACCTGCGGGTTAGATGGTGTTCCAGGTTGGTTTAAATGGGGGGGGGGTAGAGTGGGGAGAGCATAAGACCACCATGGGTTCCATACTTTGGGGAACTTAGCGTGAGAGTCATGAAGTATACTGGTCATTTTCTCATGAAGCACGAGGGTAGTCAGAATGCTCTTCACCTCTGCAAACCCAACTGAGGGCTTCCTGCAAGCCCTGGCAATGGTACGCTTTGCTGCAATGATTTCTCGGATCCCCCAGAAGTAAGGTAAAAAAAAACCACGAGCCTTTAAAACCACGCTAAATATACACTCACCAGCCACTTTATTAGGTACACCTGTTCAATTGCTCGGTAACACAAATTGCTAATCAGCCAATCACACGGCAGCAACTCGATGCATTTAGGCATCTAGACTTGGTGAAGACGCCTTGCTGAAATTCTAACCGAGCATCAGAATGGGGGAAGAAAGGGGATCTCGGTGACTTTGAACGTGGCATGGTTGTTGGTGGCGGACGGGCTGCTCTGAGTATTTCTGGGATTTTCACACACAACCATCTCTCGGGATTACAGAGAATAGTGGGAAAAGAGAAAATATCCAGTGAGCGGCAGTTGTGTGGAGGAAAACGCCTTGTTGAGATCAGAGGAGAATGGGCAGACTGGTTCCAGATGATCCAATAACCACTTGTTACACCCAAGGTATGCAAAATACCATCTCTGAACACACAACACATCCAATCTTGAAGCAGATGGGCTACAGCAGCAGAAGACCACACCGGGTGCCACTCCTGTCAGCTAAGAACAGGAAACTGAGGCTACAATTCACAAAGGATCACCAAAATTGGATGATAGAAGATTGGAAAAACGTTGCCTGGTCTGATGAGTCTGGATTTCGGCTGCGACATTCAGATGGTGGGGTCAGAATTTGGCGCATGGATCCATCCTGCCTTGTATCACCGGTTCAGGCTGGTGGTGGGGGTGTAATGGTGTGGGGGATGGGGTATCAATGGTTCAGGCTGGTGGTGGGGGTGTGGTAATGGTGTGGGGGATGGGATATCACCGGTTCAGGCTGGTGGTGGTGGGGGTGTAATGGTGTGGGGGATGGGATATCACCGGTTCAGGCTGGTGGTGGTGGGGGTGTAATGGTGTGGGGGATGGGGTATCACTGGTTCAGGCTGGTGGTGGGGGTGTAATGGTGTGGGGGATGGGATATCACTGGTTCAGGCTGGTGGTGGGGGTGTAATGGTGTGGGGGATGGGGTATCACCGTTTCAGGCTGGTGGTGGGGTGTAATGGTGTGGGGGATGGGGTATCACCGGTTCAGGCTGGTGGTGGGGGTGTAATGGTGTGGGGGATGGGGTATCACCGTTTCAGGCTGGTGGTGGGGGTGTAATGGTGGGGGGATGGGGTATCACCGGTTCAGGCTGGTGGTGGGGGTGTAATGGTGTGGGGGATGGGGTATCACCGGATCAGGCTGGTGGTGGGGTGTAATGGTGTGGGGGATGGGGTATCACCGGTTCAGGCTGGTGGTGGGGGTGTAATGGTGTGGGGGATGGGGTATCAATGGTTCAGGCTGGTGGTGGGGGTGTGGTAATGGTGTGGGGGATGGGATATCACCGGTTCAGGCTGGTGGTGGTGGGGGTGTAATGGTGTGGGGGATGGGATATCACCGGTTCAGGCTGGTGGTGGTGGGGGTGTAATGGTGTGGGGGATGGGGTATCACTGGTTCAGGCTGGTGGTGGGGGTGTAATGGTGTGGGGGATGGGATATCACTGGTTCAGGCTGGTGGTGGGGGTGTAATGGTGTGGGGGATGGGGTATCACCGTTTCAGGCTGGTGGTGGGGTGTAATGGTGTGGGGGATGGGGTATCACCGGTTCAGGCTGGTGGTGGGGGTGTAATGGTGTGGGGGATGGGGTATCACCGTTTCAGGCTGGTGGTGGGGGTGTAATGGTGGGGGGATGGGGTATCACCGGTTCAGGCTGGTGGTGGGGGTGTAATGGTGTGGGGGATGGGGTATCACCGGATCAGGCTGGTGGTGGGGGTGTAATGGTGTGGGGGATGGGGTATCACCGGTTCAGGCTGGTGGTGGGGGTGTAATGGTGTGGGGGATGGGGTATCACCGTTTCAGGCTGGTGGTGGGGGTGTAATGGTGGGGGGGATGGGGTATCACCGGTTCAGGCTGGTGGTGGGGGTGTAATGGTGTGGGGGATGGGGTATCACCGGATCAGGCTGGTGGTGGGGGTGTAATGGTGTGGGGGATGGGATATCACTGGTTCAGGCTGGTGGTGGGGGTGTAATGGTGTGGGGGATGGGGTATCACCGTTTCAGGCTGGTGGTGGGGTGTAATGGTGTGGGGGATGGGGTATCACCGGTTCAGGCTGGTGGTGGGGGTGTAATGGTGTGGGGGATGGGGTATCACCGGTTCAGGCTGGTGGTGGGGGTGTAATGGTGTGGGGGATGGGATATCACCGGTTCAGGCTATTGGTGGGGGTGTAATGGTGTGGGGGATGGGGTATCACCGTTTCAGGCTGGTGGTGGGGGTGTAATGGTGTGGGGGATGGGATATCACTGGTTCAGGCTGGTGGTGGGGGTGTAATGGTGTGGGGGATGGGATATCACTGGTTCAGGCTGGTGGTGGGGGTGTAATGGTGTGGGGGATGGGGTTTAAACACCATTGCCTACCTGAGTATTGTTGCTGACCATGTCCTTTATGACTACAGTGTCCCCATCTTCTGATGGCTCCTTCCAGCAGGATAATGCACCATGTCACAAAGCTCCAATCATCTCACCACTGGACAATGAGGTCCCTGTCCTCCAATGGCCTCCACACTCACCACATCTCATCCAATAGAGCCCCTTTGGGATGTGGTGGAACTAGGGTTGTCACCTCATCCCTTTAAACCTGAACACCTATGAATTACACGGGTTCTGAGGCTAATTTAATGCAGATAAGGCACCACCTGAGTTCAGTTACCACCTTAATCAGCCAATAATCTGTGTAATTATTATGTGTTCGGTTTTAAAGGGATGAGGTGGCAACTCTAGGTGGAACAGGAGTTTGGCATCATGGATGGGCAGCAGCTGTGTGATATTATCAGGTCACTATGGAACAAAATCTCTGGGGAACGTTTCCAGCACCTTGTTGTATCTATGCCACCAAGAATGAAGGCAAAAGGGGGGTCCAACCCGATATTAGCAAGATGGGCCTAATAAAAGTGGCCGGTGAGTGTATACTGTATGCTGCTGATTCCGGACACTGATTCTGAATCGGAAGAACTGGTTTAATATTATCACCTGGTGCACTTTCTGTGTTCTATTGAGCTGCATTTTTAGCATCCCTTTAGAAGTATTTAACCCTTGGGGAGTCTCTCACCAAAACTGAAATTCCTATTGCAGGGGGTGCCTAAAATCTGACATAGTGGAGACTTCTGGGAATAGCAGTGAGCCAATCACGCTAACAAGAAATGATATTTCAAGGGCTATTCTTTATATCAACCTGTTGCTTTTATAAAAAAATAAAATAAAAACATTTTCTTGCTTCTCTCATATTCACCAGGAAAGTATGAAACCCCCTTTATGTCAATCTCGTCGTTCACATACAGTGGATCTTGTTTCACACGTTTCTGACTATTAATTAGATGAAGCTGCCATGGATATTTTTACCCGTTTTGATCTCACACTCTCGCCTTTCATGTCTGTTATAGAGCGACGGTACATGTCCGCGTGAATGACGTCAACGAGTTTGCCCCAGTCTTCGGAGAGCGGGTGTTCCGGGCCTCTGTCACCGAGGGGCGTATGTACGAGCGTGTGTTGCGTGTGCAGGCGTGGGACCAGGACTGCTCCCCTCAATACAGCCAGGTCTGCTTCTACCAGATCCTCACCCCCAACGTGCCCTTCACCATCGACAATGACGGTAAGTCGTGCCAGAGATATGTTGTCTCATCATGTTGTACAGGCTTTAAATCTCATAGTTTTTCATTCATATTCACTTTTCTTCTAGCAACAGTCGTTACCACTATGTGGTCAAACGTAATTGGACAACCCTCCAAGTTAATGGGTTGGGGGTGTTTACAATGTGCTACACAATGACATTTCAAACAATCGTGGACGTCCAACCAGTTTGGAGAAGGCCTTTTTCTGATCCAGCAAGACAAGATAGCCCCATAAAGACATAGGGGTTGATTTAGAACCCATTCACACTTGTACGACTTGGTTGTACCCCATGTTCTCCAATAAAAAACATTCATATATGTTCGACTTAAAGTCACAGCAACTTCACAGTAGTTCACGCACTACTCTGGTCAGACTTTCAGGCAGCTTGAGAGCCTAATGCCGCGTACACACGGTCCTACTTTTCGTCTACAAAAGTCCAACGGACGCTGATGGACTAAAGCTGGCTGGTAATCCGATCGTGTGTGGGCTTCTCCGGACTTTCAACTGACTTTTTTAGCCTCAAATCCGACGTACTTTAGATTTGAAACATGTTTTAAAACTTTACTTCGTAACTACGACGGACCCCGAAATCCGCTCGTCTGTGTGCTAGTCCGACGGACAAAAAGCCACGCTAGGGCACCTATTGGCTACTGGCTATGAACTTCCTTATTTTAGTCCGGTGTACGTCATCACGTACGAATCCGTTAGACTTTTGTGTGGTCGTGTGTAGGCAAGTCCGTTCGTTAGAAAGTAGGCCGCAAGTCCGCCGCAAGTCCACCGAAAGTCTGCCGGAAGTCTGTCGGACAGGCTGTCCGACTTTTGTAGACGAAAAGTACGACCGTGTGTACGCGGCATTATGCCGCGTACACACGGTCCTACTTTTCGTCTACAAAAGTCCAACGGACGCTGATGGACTAAAGCTGGCTGGTAATCCGATCGTGTGTGGGCTTCTCCGGACTTTCAACTGACTTTTTTAGCCTCAAATCCGACGTACTTTAGATTTGAAACATGTTTTAAAACTTTACTTCGTAACTACGACGGACCCCGAAATCCGCTCGTCTGTGTGCTAGTCCGACGGACAAAAAGCCACGCTAGGGCACCTATTGGCTACTGGCTATGAACTTCCTTATTTTAGTCCGGTGTACGTCATCACGTACGAATCCGTTAGACTTTTGTGTGGTCGTGTGTAGGCAAGTCCGTTCGTTAGAAAGTAGGCCGCAAGTCCGCCGCAAGTCCACCGAAAGTCTGCCGGAAGTCTGTCGGACAGGCTGTCCGACTTTTGTAGACGAAAAGTACGACCGTGTGTACGCGGCATTAGACTTCAATGTTAACCCTCAAAAGTTGCATGAAAGTCGAACCTGAATGCTTTACATGCAACAGTAGGTCCAACTTTGCATAGGAAAAATAAGTCATATCCAAGTTGCACCCGTCCAAAGTTGCACTCCAAAGTAGGGTCGCCACCTCATCCCTTTAAACCCGAACACATATGAATTTCACGGGTTCTGAGGTCAATTTAATGCAGATAAGACACCAAGTGAGTTTAATTACCACCTTAATCAGCCACAGAACCTGTGTAATTAATATGTGTTTAAAGGGATGAGGTGGCAACCCTTCTCCATAGTCCCATGACTTTGGAGTCCTACAAGTGTGAATCCAGTCCAGCACTTACCCCATTTAGGTTTCTGGCAGTGGCTCCTGTGTCCTCTCCTCCTCCTTCTGCATCATGGCGGCTTCCTCCATGCGTCTCCTCCCTCCTGCTAGGCATCCAATAGGGTCACCTGTTCTTTCATCGGGTGACGGGTCTCAAGATTCGCTTCCTGATTGGCCGGGAGGAGGATTAGTGTGGCAGTAGCGAATATTCATTCGCTATTGTCACACAACTGGGTGGGCTCTGCCCTCCGAACCCACCCTTTTTTTAACGATTTAGAGCCTCTGGCTCTAATCATGTGCTTCAAACAAAAACACCCCCCCCCCATTGGAATTAATGGTGCGGCGCCCTGTATGTGGATCAGGGGGACGGAGGCATGGATAGGGGGGGCAGCGCCCGTGTGCCCCTAATGGACGGGCAGCCACTGGTGCAAAATCTGGTGCAGTTGTGCATAGAAACCAATCAGCTTCCAGGTTTTTTTGTAAAAGCTTAATTGAACAAGCTGAAGTTAGAAGAAGATTGGCTACCATGCACAGCTGCAGCAGATTTTGCACTCTCCAGTTTTAGTAAATCAACCCCAAGGTGTCCCCAGTGAAGAGTACTACTAATGATGCAGCATACAAAGACATTTTGGACCTTGTGATAGCAGTATGGTGAAGGCCCGTTACTGTTTCAGCATGACCGTGCCCTGTGTACAAAGCCAGATCCATAATGACGTGGTTTGATGAGTTTGGTGCAGAAGAACCTGAGTGGCCTTCACACAGCCCTGACCTCAACCCTACTGAATGCCCTTGGGATGAATTGGAACTCTAATTGCGAGCAAGGTCTTCTCATCATACAATTGTTCTTTAGGCCGAATAGGCACAAATTCTCCCAGACACTCTCCAACATCTTGTGGAAAGTCTTCCCAGAAGAGTGGAGGCTGGTATAGCCACAGGCACAGAGAACAACACCATAATAATGGCCATTGGTTTGAAATGAAAAACCCAACAGTTTGGTGAAGGCCCATTTCTGTTACAGCATGCCTGTGCCCCTGTATACAAAGCCAGTTCCATAAAGACATAGTTTGATGAGTTTGGTGCAGAGGAACCTGAGTGGCCTTCACACAGCTCTGACCTCAACCCTACTGGAACTCCAATTGCAAGCCAGGTCTTCTCATCTAACCTCAGTACCTGATTTCACAAATGTTCTTTTGGCCTAACGGGCACAAATTCAAAGTCACACTCTAAAATCTTGTGGAAAGTCTTTCCTCCACAGATGTTATAGTCACATAGAAAGACCAACTCCATATTATTGGCCATGCTTTAGAAATGAAATGCCGAACAGTTAATGAAGGCCCTTTTTTGTTCCAGCATGACTGTGCCCTTGTGTACACAGCCAGCTCCATAAAGAAATGGTGTGACCAGTTTGGTGTGGAAGAAATCGAAAGTCCTGCACAGAGCCCTGACCTCAACCCTACTGAAAACATTTTTGATGAACTAGTTTGCCAGGTTTTCTTATCCAACATCAGTACCTGACCTCACAGATGTTATTTTGGCTGAATGGGCACAAATCTACAGACGCACTCCAAAAACTTGTGTAAAATCTTTCCAGAAGAGTGGAGGATGTCATAGCGGCAAAGGGGGCCAACTCCATATTAATGGCCATAGTTTTATAATGGGCTGTCCAACAGAGCCCTGACCTCAACTCTACTAAAGTCTTTTGGGATGAATTGGAACTTCAGTTGCAAGCCAGATCTTCTCATCTAACCTAAGTACCTGACTTCACAAATGTTCTTTTGGCCTAATGGGCACAAATTTGCAGACACACTCCAAAATCTTGTGGAAAGTCTTTCCAGAAGAGTGGAGGATATTATAGTCACGTAGAAAAACCAACTCCATATTATTAGCCATGGTTTGAAAATTGAATGCCCAACTGTTTGTTGAAGTCCCTTTTCTGTTCCAGCATGACTGTCCCCCTGTGTACAAAACCAGTTCTGTAAGAACATGGTTTGATGATTTGGCATGGAGGAACTTGAGTGTCCTGCACAGAGCCCTGATATCAACACCTCTGGTATGAATTAGAACTCCAATTGCGAGCTGCATCTTTTCGTCCAACATCAGTACCTGACTTCACAAATGTTCTTTTGGCCTAATGGGCACAAATTCATAGACACGCTCCAAAATCTTTTGGAACGTCTTTCCAGAAGAGTGAAGGATGTTATAATCACATAGAAAGACCAACTCCATATTATTGGCCATGGTTTGGAAATTAAACGCCCAACAGTTTGGTGAAGGCCCTTTCCTATTCCAGCATGACTGTGCTCCTATGTACAAAACCAGTTCCGTAAAGACATGGTTTGATGAATTTGGTGTGGAGGAACTTGGATGGCCTGCACACAGCTCTGACCTCAACCCTACTGAACACCTTCGGGTTGAACTGGCACTCCAATTGCAAGCAACGTCTTCTCATCTAACCTCAGTACCTGACTTCACATAGGTTCCCTTGGCCTAATAGTCACACATTCACAGACAACCTCCAAAATCTTGTGGAAAGTTTCCCCAGAAGAGTGGAGGATGTCATAGTGGCAGAGAGGGACCAACTCCATATCAGTGGCCATAGTTTTACAATGGGCTGTCCAACAAACTAATGTAGGTGGGATAGGGGGGAACTAACAAACGTTTGACCATAAAGTGAATCTCTGTGGGCTTGTTGCCACGTTGTGGACTGATTGTTGTAGGTGGAATAGCTGATCTCCCAACATAAGATCAGTAGCTAAGCTTAGTGCAAGGACATAATAGATATATGAGCTTGTATGCTCATGCAAAGATCAATTACTTAGCTCATGTAACATTGACAATTACATTTTCATTGAAGTCTCTACTTTTGTGTCCCAGTGATGTCCACAGCCCCTTTTCTTGTATAGGTGTCCTGGGAACAGGAAGTGAGGGAAAATCTCCCTAATGGGGACACCCAGCTAAGGTTGTAACTCTTCCTCACACTCTTCAAAAGCAAGAAAAAAATTTGACTAGGGTCTTCATGCAAAGTTTGCTTTAGTTAGCAATATTTTTTTAGAAACCCATAATCTACATTTGTACCCAATGGCTTTATATAACAGATGTAAACACCGCCATTTTTGTTTCTGGGAAGCACAGATCAATGTTTTTTTTTTATTTTGTAACTCATGCATTCCAGGGTAGAGGAGAGATTTGGGATCTTATAGACCTGAAAAATCGCTGTGCAATTACCATGTGACGTAGAAAATTGCAACAACCACCATTTTATTTTCTAGGGCTTATGCTTAAAAAACAAAAAAATTGGCTGCAAGCAAAGCATGTCCAGGGTCCTGCCCGCGGGCCAGTTGCGGCCCACGTTCCGGTTTCAAACAGCCCCACTGGTAATTTGGCTATTTATATCTTTTGTGGCCCCTCAACGAATCCCTGAGTGCCGCGGGGGGGGGGGGGGGGGGGCACAAAACATATATACGCTGATTCCTGCTGTCTCTGAGTGGAAGGAGGGGGCTGGCGTCGCCGGATTACACAGATCGGCGATCTTCTGTGTACCCGACAATCAGTCACACACAATCCCGTCACCTGCTCCAGGATTGCTCCACTGTTCTGTCTGTAGCAAGGTTCCAAGCCTCCTTTGGTCTAATGAGAACTTCCAGGGCCACAGATAGCTGACATCCTTCTGTATATGGTGGGTTGTGAGGCACGGTGGGTGTAAGGTGGATAAAGTCATTTGGCGCCAGACACTTCTTGAATGCAAAACAGATTTTTATTTCTCTTAACAAACTTTTTGGGGGAAGGGGGTTAGGGCCAGGACACCCTTAGGTAATTGCAAATTTAATTGGCAGACTCCGAGACTTCAACAGGAGGACGGCCATACAGGGAAAGGCATCCAGCAAGATGCCACATCTGCATGTGCAGGAATGCTGTCTCCTATGGCAACAGTCTTTAACAGTTTCTAACACAAAACGTAACAGCTCTCCTTGTAGTTCTTCGGCCCACTGAGCTCCCGGTCTCTCCTATCTTCACGGTGGTATCTTCCGCAAGCGTCTCCCTAGCTGGGTCCCTAGCTTGGCACTCCAGATACTTCTCAAGCTTCACCCCACTGGCCTGCTCGGTCTCTGGCTTGACACACAAGGCTGCTCTGCAAGCGTCACCTCCACTGGTTGGGTTCCTGGCTTGATACCCACTGAAGTTTCACGATTCTTCACCGTCCTCGGTTGGTGAGAATACTGCTCTGGTACTTGATTCAGTTATTCACTGTGGTCCCTGGTAAAGGCGATTGGTCAGCTTCCCCTCTACCTCCGACCACAACAGGTTCCAGCAGAACCGTCACTTCTGGTTGGACTGCAAGCCGCAATCCCAACCCTGCTCTGCTCTCTTGCTTCTGGATAGGCCCTCGGACAGTCTAGAAGCCAGATGTCCCCAGGATAGGCACAATCTCTGGCCTAGAAGCCCGGGCAATACAACACACGTCCACCCAGACAGCCGTCCAGGTGGCACAGAATACTGATTAACTGACTCCACACAAATATATAGGTTCTCCCAGCAGGCCAAGGGATAAAAAAAAAATCCTGCCCATTGGCTGAGACACCCCACATACCCATAACCTGACTTTGTGTTGCCCTTCTCATATCTAGTACCACCAAGTGCCCGGCCACCTAGTGGTAGACGAGAAAAGTGCAAAAAGGCCAAGCTTAGGAAGAAATCAATAGATCTCTATCAATCAACCAGGATAATTACTCCTGGCAAGTCAATTTAGAGGAGCAACCCTGCCTAAACTCCAGGGTGCTGCATGTCTATCACAGGCAGGACTGTGTGTGATTGATCGCTGGGTACACAGGAGATTGTGGTGCTGTGTAATCTGGCACTGATGAGGCTGCAGATGAGCAAGGATGTGCAGGCGGCATTCATTTACAATGGTAAGGGTTCATTAATGGGCAGCGGAGAGACTGCTGATGGGCAATGGTGAGGCTGCATTCATGGCAATGGTGAGGCTGCAGATGTGCACTGATTAGGCTGTATTGATGTGCACTGATTAGGCTGTATTGATGGGCACTGATAAGCATGTATTGATGGGCACTGATAAGGCTGTATTGATATGCACTTATAAGGCTGTATTGATGGGCACTGATAAGGCTGTATTGATGGGCACTGATAAGGCTGTATTGATGGGCACTGATAAGGCTGTATTGATGGGCACTGATAAGGCTCTATTGATGGGCACTGATTAGGCATTAATGGGCACTGATTAGGCTGTATTGATGGGCACTGATTAGGCTGTATTGATGGGCACTGATTAGGCTGTATTGATGTGCACTGATAAGGCTGTATTGATGGGCACTGATTAGGCTGTATTGATGGGCACTGATTAGGCTGTATTGATGTGCACTGATAAGGCTGTATTGATGGGCACTGATTAGGCTGTATTGATGGGCACTGATTAGGCTGTATTGATGTGCACTGATAAGGCTGTATTGATGGGCACTGATTAGGCTGTATTGATGGGCACTGATTAGGCTGTATTGATGGGCACTGATTAGGCTGTATTGATGTGCCAGAGTTTTGAGAGTATTGATGTCAGAGTTCTTCATTTAAAATGTAGTTTTTTTTCCTGAAACTTCCCTCTTAAAGTGAAGGTGCGTGTTATACGCCGATAAATACGATATATCCAAATAACACGCCCGAGATCATCTCTTCACCACACACAGCCACAAAGGCAAGAGCATTCTTGTTGGGCCGTGCATTAGTGCTCGAACGAACGAACACACAGAATGTCAGGCGGAATGGTCGGCCCTCACGCACGTTCACTTCATCAAATCTGGCCCTCTTTGAAAAAAGTTTGGACACCCCAGTAACAGAATATTGGCATTAAAAAGGGGATCGACTCCAGAGATAGAACGATAATTTTCCCGCTCTACAAGACTCTGGTCTATTGTAGCTGGGGGGGGGGGATTTATTGTTCCTGGCTTCAGAGGATCATGCTCAGAGGTGGGTGGCGAGCGGAGAAAAGGGGTGACTTGGAAACCCTGGCGGTTCTATGTGTCCTCACGTGTCCTCTATGTGTCCTCACGTGTCCTCTACGTGTCCTCACGTGTCCTCTATGTGTCCTCTATGTGTCCTCTACGTGTCCTCTATGTGTCCTCACGTGTCTTCTATGTGTCCTCTATGTGTCATCTATGTGTCCTCACGTGTCTTCTATGTGTCCTCTATGTGTCCTCTATGTGTCCTCACCTGTCCTCTATGTGTCCTCTATGTGTCCTCATGTGTCCTCATGTGTCCTCTATGTGTCCTCTATGTGCCCTCTACGTGTCCTCTATGTGTCCTCTATGTGTCCTCTATGAGTCCTCTATGTGTCCTCTATGTGTCCTCTGTGTGTCCTCACGTGTCCTCTATGTGTCCTCTATGAGTCCTCTGTGTCCTCACGTGTCCTCTATGTGTCCTCACGTGTCCTCTATGTGTCCTCTATGTGTCCTCACGTGTCTTCTACGTGTCCTCTATGTGTCCTCTATGTGTCCTCTATGAGTCCTCTATGTGTCCTCTATGTGTCCTCTATGTGTCCTCTATGTGTCCTCTATGAGTCCTCTATGTGTCCTCTATGTGTCCTCTATGTGTCCTCTATGTGTCCTCTATGTGTCCTCACGTGTCTTCTACGTGTCCTCTATGTGTCCTCTATGTGTCCTCTATGTGTCCTCTATGAGTCCTCTATGTGTCCTCTATGTGTCCTCTACGTGTCCTCTACGAGTCCTCTACGAGTCCTCTATGTGTCCTCTATGTGTCCTCTATGTGTCCTCTATGTGTCCTCTATGAGTCCTCTATGTGTCCTCTATGTGTCCTCTATGAGTCCTCTATGTGTCCTCTATGTGTCCTCTATGTGTCCTCTATGTGTCCTCTATGTGTCCTCTGTGTCCTCATGTGTCCTTTATGTATCCTCACGTGTCCTTTATGTGTCCTCATGTGTCCTCTATGTGTCCTCTATGTGTCCTCTGTGTGTCCTCTATGTGTCCTCACGTGTCTTCTATGTGTCCTCTATGTGTCCTCTGTGTGTCCTCTATGTGTCCTCACGTGTCATCTATGTGTCCTCTATGTGTCCTCTGTGTGTCCTCTATGTGTCCTCTGTGTGTCCTCTATGTGTCCTCTATGTGTCCTCTGTGTCCTCACGTGTCCTTTATGTGTCCTCTATGTGTCCTCTATGTGTCCTCTATGTGTCCTCTACGTGTCCTCTATGTGTCCTCTGTATCCTCACGTGTCCTTTATGTGTCCTCTATGTGTCCTCTATGTGTCCTCTATGTGTCCTCACGTGTCACTTCTATCATGTCGGCAGGTTATATAAAGAACACTCAGCCTCTGCAAGCCAATGGTGATCGGCTGATCAGATTCACGGTGACGGCATACGACTGCGGCAAGAAACGGGCCGTGGAGGACGCAGAGGTGGAGATCCAGGTGAAGCCCATCTGCAAACCCAGCTGGAAAGGTAACCGCAGAATCCACCAATCCCTGCGCACCTTGTGTCATCAGACCTGCTTCTTAGCGTAAGCTAGCAACATATCTTCCTAACACCCCCTCACCACCCCCATATCCCACAGCCTCAGGTGATACACAGAGAGGAAGCAAATCCTCCTACATAAGTTGTAAGTACACACTATAGAGGGATATGCTTTGTTCAGATTTCATGTCTGAGGTTTACAATCACTTTAAGTAGCCAATATGGAATGATGCTTTTTTTTTTCAAGTGTATGTAAACTCCAACAATGAGCTGCAGCCCTCCCCCCCTATCTGTTCCTTTCTCTGGACTACAGAACCCCTCACCCCTATGTAATGGTGAAGAGAGTGGAAGGTGTTCTGTAGTCCTGTCCTGAAGTGACAATGCTGCTGCTTAATACAGTACAGTGAGTGAGCGTTGTCACCCGAGCACAGGAAGTGCATTGCTGGCAGGATCGCCAGGTCCAACTATAGGAAGAAAACGACTGCGGCCACCACATCTAAGGACTGGCGGCTACACGGCTCTATCTGACATTTCTGTTTTTGGGCTTCGAGACACAATATAAAGGATTGTCAGCAGAACTTCCAACTTTCTGAGATAGGAATGAGGGGCAACAATTAGAAAAAGTATGTAGGCACAGGCCACGCCCCCTTATCAGTTAGTGTCCGATTTGTTCACTGCAATATCGCAGTCCTGCTATAAGTCGCAGATCGCCGCCATTACTAGTAAAAAAATGAAGAAAAAAATAAAGAACAATACCCCATAGTTTGTAGACGTGGTAAATACACTTATTGGGATTTTTTTTCGGGATAGATTTATGGAATTTTGTATTTTTTCTTTTAAATCAGATTCTTTTTTTATTTAATTTTCTTTAAGCAAACGACATTAAAATAATACAAACAGGTTATACAAAGAAAACCACATTAAACTAAACACAAAAGAAAAAAAGCCCAAACCACTCCTCCGCAACAAACCCCCCCCACACCCCTCCTAATTTTGTATTAATTTTTTTGGTTTTTTACTACCGGTAGTAATAGTGGCAATCAGTGGTTTTTAGCGGGACCGCGACATTGCTGCAGACAAATTGGACACTAACTGACAATTTTTTTGGGGAACCAGTGACACTAATACAGTGATTAGTAGACATGTGCAATTTCTTTCTCTCTGAATTCATTTTTTAACGAATTTCGACAAATTCGTTAATTCGAAAAACATCCGAATAAACGAAAATCCTGTTTAACGATTTTTTTCAGAATATTCGAAAATTTGAATATTCGAAATTTCATAAATTCGAAGTTCGAAAATCCATAAATTTCGACAATCTGAAATAATACCTAACTATTAAATTATGGCGGCAATCAGCAATTTTTAGCGGGACTGCGACATTGCTGCGGACAAATTGGACACTAACTGACAATTTTTTGGGGGAACCAGTGACACTAATACAGTGATTAGTAGACATTAGGGCTGCGCATCTTCACTGGCCTCACGATTCGATTCGATTACGATTATCAAGTCAACGATTCGATTCGATTCGATTCCGCGATGCATCACGATGCATCACGATTACAGCACAAGTCCGCAGGTGCTCATGGTTTTCATCAAAAAAAATTAAAGAAGTCAGGAGAACTCCATTTTTTTTATTCTATCTGTTCTTAAGAAAAAAAAGAGACAGCAGAGGAGCTCCAGGCTCTCTTCCAAAATACTAAAGGAGATGGTCAGAGCCTGCGGACATGCTACAGGAGATGATCAGAGACTGCAGATAGACATGCTACAGGAGATGATCAGAGACTGCAGACAGACATGCTACAGGAGATGATCAGAGACTGCGGACATGCTACAGGAGATGATCAGAGACTGCGGACATGCTACAGGAGATGATCAGAGACTGCAGACATGATACAGGAGATGATCAGAGACTGCGGACATGCTACAGGAGATGATCAGAGACTGCGGACATGCTACAGGAGATGATCAGAGACTGCGGACATGCTACAGGAGATGATCAGAGACTGCGGACATGCTACAGGAGATGATCAGAGACTGCGGACATGCTACAGGAGATGATCAGAGACTGCGGACATGCTACAGGAGATGATCAGAGACTGCAGACATGCTACAGGAGATGATCAGAGACTGCAGACATGCTACAGGAGATGATCAGAGACTGCGGACATGCTACAGGAGATGGTCACAGACTGAAGACATGGCACAGGAGATGATCAGACACTGCGGACATGGCACAGGAGATGATCAGACACTGGGGACATGGCACAGGAGATGATCAGACACTGCGGACATGGCACAGGAGATGATCAGACACTGCGGACATGGCACAGGAGATGATCAGACACTGCGGACATGGCACAGGAGATGATCAGACACTGCGGACATGGCACAGGAGATGATCAGACACTGGGGACATGGCACAGGAGATGATCAGACACTGGGGACATGGCACAGGAGATGATCAGACACTGGGACATGGCACAGGAGATGATCAGACACTGCGGACATGGCACAGGAGATGATCAGACACTGCGGACATGGCACAGGAGATGATCAGACACTGCGGACATGGCACAGGAGATGATCAGACACTGCGGACATGGCACAGGAGATGATCAGACACTGCAGACATGGCACAGGAGATGGTCAGTCACTGCGGACATGGCACAGGAGATGATCAGACACTGCGGACATGGCACAGGAGATGATTAGACACTGGGGACATGGCACAGGAGATGATTAGACACTGCGGACATGGCACAGGAGATGATCAGACACTGCGGACATGGCACAGGAGATGATCAGACACTGCGGACATGGCACAGGAGATGATCAGACACTGGGGACATGGCACAGGAGATGATCAGACACTGGGGACATGGCACAGGAGATGATCAGACACTGGGACATGGCACAGGAGATGATCAGACACTGCGGACATGGCACAGAAGATGATCAGACACTGCGGACATGGCACAGGAGATGATCAGACACTGCGGACATGGCACAGGAGATGATCAGACACTGCGGACATGGCACAGGAGATGATCAGACACTGCAGACATGGCACAGGAGATGGTCAGTCACTGCGGACATGGCACAGGAGATGATCAGACACTGGGACATGGCACAGGAGATGGTCAGACACTGCGGACATGGCACAGGAGATGGTCAGACACTGGGGACATGGCACAGGAGATGGTCAGACACTGCGGACATGGCACAGGAGATGGTTTAGACACTGGGACATGGCACAGGAGATGGTCAGACACTGCGGACATGGCACAGGAGATGGTTTAGACACTGGGACATGGCACAGGAGATGGTCAGACACTGCGGACATGGCACAGGAGATGGTCAGACACTGGGGACATGGCACAGGAGATGATTAGACACTGGGACATGGCACAGGAGATGGTCAGACACTGGGGACATGGCACAGGAGATGATTAGACACTGGGACATGGCACAGGAGATGGTCAGACACTGCGGACATGGCACAGGAGATGGTCAGACACTGGGGACATGGCACAGGAGATGATTAGACACTGGGACATGGCACAGGAGATGGTCAGACACTGGGGACATGGCACAGGAGATGATTAGACACTGGGACATGGCACAGGAGATGGTCAGACACTGGGGACATGGCACAGGAGATGATTAGACACTGGGACATGGCACAGGAGATGGTCAGACACTGGGGACATGGCACAGGAGATGATTAGACACTGGGACATGGCACAGGAGATGGTCAGACACTGGGGACATGGCACAGGAGATGGTTTAGACACTGGGACATGGCACAGGAGATGGTCAGACACTGCGGACATGGCACAGGAGATGGTTTAGACACTGGGACATGGCACAGGAGATGGTCAGACACTGCGCACATGGCACAGGAGATGGTCAGACACTGCGGACATGGCACAGGAGATGATCAGACACTGCGGACATGGCACAGGAGATGGTTTAGACACTGGGACATGGCACAGGAGATGGTCAGACACTGCGGACATGGCACAGGAGATGGTTTAGACACTGGGACATGGCACAGGAGATGGTCAGACACTGCGGACATGGCACAGGAGATGGTTTAGACACTGGGACATGGCACAGGAGATGGTCAGACACTGCGCACATGGCACAGGAGATGGTCAGACACTGCGGACATGGCACAGGAGATGATCAGACACTGCGGACATGGCACAGGAGATGGTTTAGACACTGGGACATGGCACAGGAGATGGTCAGACACTGCGGACATGGCACAGGAGATGGTTTAGACACTGGGACATGGCACAGGAGATGGTCAGACACTGCGGACATGGCACAGGAGATGGTTTAGACACTGGGACATGGCACAGGAGATGGTCAGACACTGCGGACATGGCACAGGAGATGGTTTAGACACTGGGACATGGCACAGGAGATGGTCAGACACTGCGCACATGGCACAGGAGATGGTCAGACACTGCGGACATGGCACAGGAGATGATCAGACACTGCGAACATGGCACAGGAGATGGTCAGACACTGCGGACATGGCACAGGAGATGGTCAGACACTGGGGACATGGCACAGGAGATGATTAGACACTGGGACATGGCACAGGAGATGGTCAGACACTGGGGACATGGCACAGGAGATGATTAGACACTGGGACATGGCACAGGAGATGGTCAGACACTGGGGACATGGCACAGGAGATGATTAGACACTGGGACATGGCACAGGAGATGGTCAGACACTGGGGACATGGCACAGGAGATGGTCAGTCACTGCGGACATGGCACAGGAGATGATCAGACACTGCGGACATGGCACAGGAGATGATTAGACACTGGGACATGGCACAGGAGATGATTAGACACTGCGGACATGGCACAGGAGATGGTCAGACACTGGGGACATGGCACAGGAGATGGTCAGACACTGCGGACATGGCACAGGAGATGGTTTAGACACTGGGACATGGCACAGGAGATGGTCAGACACTGCGGACATGGCACAGGAGATGGTTTAGACACTGGGACATGGCACAGGAGATGGTCAGACACTGCGCACATGGCACAGGAGATGGTCAGACACTGCGGACATGGCACAGGAGATGATCAGACACTGCGAACATGGCACAGGAGATGGTCAGACACTGCGGACATGGCACAGGAGATGGTCAGACACTGGGGACATGGCACAGGAGATGATTAGACACTGGGACATGGCACAGGAGATGGTCAGACACTGGGGACATGGCACAGGAGATGATTAGACACTGGGACATGGCACAGGAGATGGTCAGACACTGGGGACATGGCACAGGAGATGATTAGACACTGGGACATGGCACAGGAGATGGTCAGACACTGCGGACATGGCACAGGAGATGGTTTAGACACTGGGACATGGCACAGGAGATGGTCAGACACTGCGGACATGGCACAGGAGATGGTTTAGACACTGGGACATGGCACAGGAGATGGTCAGACACTGCGCACATGGCACAGGAGATGGTCAGACACTGCGGACATGGCACAGGAGATGATCAGACACTGCGGACATGGCACAGGAGATGGTTTAGACACTGGGACATGGCACAGGAGATGGTCAGACACTGCGGACATGGCACAGGAGATGGTTTAGACACTGGGACATGGCACAGGAGATGGTCAGACACTGCGGACATGGCACAGGAGATGGTTTAGACACTGGGACATGGCACAGGAGATGGTCAGACACTGCGCACATGGCACAGGAGATGGTCAGACACTGCGGACATGGCACAGGAGATGATCAGACACTGCGAACATGGCACAGGAGATGGTCAGACACTGCGGACATGGCACAGGAGATGGTCAGACACTGGGGACATGGCACAGGAGATGATTAGACACTGGGACATGGCACAGGAGATGGTCAGACACTGGGGACATGGCACAGGAGATGATTAGACACTGGGACATGGCACAGGAGATGGTCAGACACTGGGGACATGGCACAGGAGATGATTAGACACTGGGACATGGCACAGGAGATGGTCAGACACTGGGGACATGGCACAGGAGATGATTAGACACTGGGACATGGCACAGGAGATGGTCAGACACTGGGGACATGGCACAGGAGATGGTTTAGACACTGGGACATGGCACAGGAGATGGTCAGACACTGCGGACATGGCACAGGAGATGGTTTAGACACTGGGACATGGCACAGGAGATGATCAGACACTGCGGACATGGCACAGGAGATGGTTTAGACACTGGGACATGGCACAGGAGATGGTCAGACACTGCGGACATGGCACAGGAGATGGTTTAGACACTGGGACATGGCACAGGAGATGGTCAGACACTGCGGACATGGCACAGGAGATGGTTTAGACACTGGGACATGGCACAGGAGATGGTCAGACACTGCGCACATGGCACAGGAGATGGTCAGACACTGCGGACATGGCACAGGAGATGATCAGACACTGCGGACATGGCACAGGAGATGGTTTAGACACTGGGACATGGCACAGGAGATGGTCAGACACTGCGGACATGGCACAGGAGATGGTTTAGACACTGGGACATGGCACAGGAGATGGTCAGACACTGCGGACATGGCACAGGAGATGGTTTAGACACTGGGACATGGCACAGGAGATGGTCAGACACTGCGCACATGGCACAGGAGATGGTCAGACACTGCGGACATGGCACAGGAGATGATCAGACACTGCGAACATGGCACAGGAGATGGTCAGACACTGCGGACATGGCACAGGAGATGGTCAGACACTGGGGACATGGCACAGGAGATGATTAGACACTGGGACATGGCACAGGAGATGGTCAGACACTGGGGACATGGCACAGGAGATGATTAGACACTGGGACATGGCACAGGAGATGGTCAGACACTGGGGACATGGCACAGGAGATGATTAGACACTGGGACATGGCACAGGAGATGGTCAGACACTGGGGACATGGCACAGGAGATGGTCAGTCACTGCGGACATGGCACAGGAGATGATCAGACACTGCGGACATGGCACAGGAGATGATTAGACACTGGGACATGGCACAGGAGATGATTAGACACTGCGGACATGGCACAGGAGATGGTCAGACACTGGGGACATGGCACAGGAGATGGTCAGACACTGCGGACATGGCACAGGAGATGGTTTAGACACTGGGACATGGCACAGGAGATGGTCAGACACTGCGGACATGGCACAGGAGATGGTTTAGACACTGGGACATGGCACAGGAGATGGTCAGACACTGCACACATGGCACAGGAGATGGTCAGACACTGCGGACATGGCACAGGAGATGATCAGACACTGCGAACATGGCACAGGAGATGGTCAGACACTGCGGACATGGCACAGGAGATGGTCAGACACTGGGGACATGGCACAGGAGATGATTAGACACTGGGACATGGCACAGGAGATGGTCAGACACTGGGGACATGGCACAGGAGATGATTAGACACTGGGACATGGCACAGGAGATGGTCAGACACTGGGGACATGGCACAGGAGATGATTAGACACTGGGACATGGCACAGGAGATGGTCAGACACTGGGGACATGGCACAGGAGATGATTAGACACTGGGACATGGCACAGGAGATGGTCAGACACTGGGGACATGGCACAGGAGATGGTTTAGACACTGGGACATGGCACAGGAGATGGTCAGACACTGCGGACATGGCACAGGAGATGGTTTAGACACTGGGACATGGCACAGGAGATGGTCAGACACTGCGCACATGGCACAGGAGATGGTCAGACACTGCGGACATGGCACAGGAGATGATCAGACACTGCGGACATGGCACAGGAGATGGTTTAGACACTGGGACATGGCACAGGAGATGGTCAGACACTGCGGACATGGCACAGGAGATGGTTTAGACACTGGGACATGGCACAGGAGATGGTCAGACACTGCGGACATGGCACAGGAGATGGTTTAGACACTGGGACATGGCACAGGAGATGGTCAGACACTGCGCACATGGCACAGGAGATGGTCAGACACTGCGGACATGGCACAGGAGATGATCAGACACTGCGGACATGGCACAGGAGATGGTTTAGACACTGGGACATGGCACAGGAGATGGTCAGACACTGCGCACATGGCACAGGAGATGGTCAGACACTGCGGACATGGCACAGGAGATGATCAGACACTGCGGACATGGCACAGGAGATGGTTTAGACACTGGGACATGGCACAGGAGATGGTCAGACACTGCGGACATGGCACAGGAGATGGTTTAGACACTGGGACATGGCACAGGAGATGGTCAGACACTGGGACATGGCACAGGAGATGATCAGACACTGGGACATGGCACAGGAGATGGTCAGACACTGGGGACATGGCACAGGAGATGGTCAGTCACTGCGGACATGGCACAGGAGATGATCAGACACTGCGGACATGGCACAGGAGATGATTAGACACTGGGACATGGCACAGGAGATGATTAGACACTGCGGACATGGCACAGGAGATGGTCAGACACTGCGGACATGGCACAGGAGATGGTCAGACACTGCGGACATGGCACAGGAGATGGTTTAGACACTGGGACATGGCACAGGAGATGGTCAGACACTGCGGACATGGCACAGGAGATGGTTTAGACACTGGGACATGGCACAGGAGATGGTCAGACACTGCGCACATGGCACAGGAGATGGTCAGACACTGCGGACATGGCACAGGAGATGATCAGACACTGCGAACATGGCACAGGAGATGGTCAGACACTGGGACATGGCACAGGAGATGGTCAGACACTGCGGACATGGCACAGGAGATGGTCAGACACTGGGGACATGGCACAGGAGATGATTAGACACTGGGACATGGCACAGGAGATGGTCAGACACTGGGGACATGGCACAGGAGATGATTAGACACTGGGACATGGCACAGGAGATGGTCAGACACTGGGGACATGGCACAGGAGATGATTAGACACTGGGACATGGCACAGGAGATGGTCAGACACTGGGGACATGGCACAGGAGATGATTAGACACTGGGACATGGCACAGGAGATGGTCAGACACTGGGGACATGGCACAGGAGATGGTCAGACACTGCGGACATGGCACAGGAGATGGTCAGACACTGGGGACATGGCACAGGAGATGATTAGACACTGGGACATGGCACAGGAGATGGTCAGACACTGGGGACATGGCACAGGAGATGATTAGACACTGGGACATGGCACAGGAGATGGTCAGACACTGGGGACATGGCACAGGAGATGATTAGACACTGGGACATGGCACAGGAGATGGTCAGACACTGGGGACATGGCACAGGAGATGATTAGACACTGGGACATGGCACAGGAGATGGTCAGACACTGGGGACATGGCACAGGAGATGATCAGACACTGCGAACATGGCACAGGAGATGGTCAGACACTGCGGACATGGCACAGGAGATGGTCAGACACTGGGGACATGGCACAGGAGATGATTAGACACTGGGACATGGCACAGGAGATGGTCAGACACTGGGGACATGGCACAGGAGATGATTAGACACTGGGACATGGCACAGGAGATGGTCAGACACTGGGGACATGGCACAGGAGATGATTAGACACTGGGACATGGCACAGGAGATGGTCAGACACTGGGGACATGGCACAGGAGATGATTAGACACTGGGACATGGCACAGGAGATGGTCAGACACTGGGGACATGGCACAGGAGATGATTAGACACTGGGACATGGCACAGGAGATGGTCAGACACTGGGGACATGGCACAGGAGATGATTAGACACTGGGACATGGCACAGGAGATGATTAGACACTGGGACATGGCACAGGAGATGATTAGACACTGGGACATGGCACAGGAGATGATTAGACACTGGGACATGGCACAGGAGATGATTAGACACTGGGACATGGCACAGGAGATGATCAGACACTGGGGACATGGCACAGGAGATGGTCACAGACTGCGGACAATAATGCAGAGTTGTGGTGTGATGAAGGCGCCCCCCCCTCCCCTTCTGTACTTACATGCTGCTCTGCCAGTGGCAGCCTGTAATGAGCAGGGCGATCTGCCTGCTCACCATCTCCCCCCGATCTCCATTCGTGCGGCCGGTGTTCCGCCGGTTGTCACATCTCAGGTCAGTGAATTCTCCCGGTAGAGCGCTCCGTGCATAAAGTTGTTATTAGTGTGTGTGTATATTCCGGTCATGTGACTCTCAGCCGCGCCTCCCTCCTCTCACGTCTCTCCTGATGTCAGCCCCGCCCGCCTCTCTTCTGACCTGTTAGCTCCAGTCAGTGGGCGGAGCTGACACCAGGAGAGACTGAGAGGAGGGAGGCGCGGCTGAGAATCACATGACCGGAATATACACACACTAAAAACAACTTTATGCACGGAGCGCTCTACCGGGAGGGAGCGGGGCCAGACATCGATTTTTAGGGTCGCATGCATCGATGCCGCATCGGGGACACCCGAATCGCGATGCATCGATGCTGCGATTAATTTCAGCAGCCCTAGTAGACATGTGCAATTTGTTTCTTTCCGAATTCATTTTTAACGAATTTCGACAAATTTCGTTAGTTCGAAAAACATCCAAATAAACGAAAACCCGTTTAATGATTTTTTACTGAATATTCGTAAATTTGAATATTCGAAAATTCGTAAATTCGAAGTTCGAAAATCAGAAAATTTGAAAATCTGAAATAATACCTAACTATTAAATTATAGGTGTTGGAACTTTACCTAGTGTCCGATTTGTCTGCCGCAATATCGCAGTACCTCTATCGCTGTCGCTGATCGCCTCTATTACTAGTAAAAAATGAAGAAAAAATAAAGAAAAATATTCCATAGTTTGTAGACGCGATGCGATAACTTTTGCGCAAACCAAATCAATTTACGCTTATTGGAATTTTTATTCACAAAACATGTAGCAGAATTCATACTGGCATAAATTGATGAAGAATTTTTTTTTTTATCCACATAAGGACCGGAAGGTTTTACCCCCCTTCCTGACCAGGACATTTTTTGCGATACGGCACTGCGCTAGTTTAACTGACAATTGCACGGTCGTGCGACGCTGTCCACAAATAAAATTGACGTCCTTTTTTCCCCACAAATAGAGCTTTCTTTTGGTGGTATTTGATCACCTCTGCGGTTTTTATTTTTTGCGCTATAAACAAATAAAGAGCGACATTTTTGAAAAAAAAAACACATTTTTTACTTTCTGCTATAAAACATTCCCAATAAAAAGATGTAAAAAAATCTAATTTTTTCATCAGTTTATTCCAATATATATTTTTGGTAAAAAAAAATGCCAATAAGCGTATATTTATTGGTTTGCACAACAGCTATGGCGTCTAAAAACTATGGGATATTTTTTGGAATTTTGTATTCATTTTTTCTTTTTTTTTTACTAGAATCGGCGGCAATCAGCGGTTTACTTCGGGACTGCGACATTGCGGCGGACGAATTGGACACTGACAATTTTTTTTGGGAACCAGTGACATCAATACAGTGATTAGTAGACATGTGCAATTCGTTTCTTTCCGAATTCGTTTTTTACCAATTTTGACAAATTCCCTTAATTCGAAAAACATCCCAAAAAAATGAAAACCCGTTTAACAAATTTTTCTGAATATTCGTAAATTCGAATATTCTAAAATTCGGAAATTCGAAAATTTTCGGAAATTCTAAAATTCGTCAATTCGAAATAAGAAAATCCGAAACTTTGAAAATCTGAAATAATAGCTAACTATTAAATGATAGGTCTTGGAATTTCCTTTCAAATTTGGCTGTTGGTGAACGTAACGAATATGAATTTATCCGAAGTTACAATTCATCAGAAGTTACGAATTATCCGAAATAACGCCGTATCTAAACGAATGGAACGTAATGAATTATTAATAATAATAAATAATTAATAATGTTAATAAAACCTTTTTATTATTATTATTTATTATTAATTCATTCTGTTTCATTGGTTTAGATGCGGCATTCGTAATTTCGTCATTCGTAACTTTCGGATGAATTTGTATTCGTTACGTTCACTAACAGCCAAATAATTCGTTATTATTTTGAATTTTCAGATTTTCGTTCTTAACTTTGGATTTTACAAATTTTACAAAATTACGAATTGCGATAATAACAAATGACCTCAAAAACAAAAAAAAATTTGTATGCATTACATCCACTAACAGCCAAATTTTAAAGCAAATTCCAATACCTATAATTTAATAATTAGTTATTATTTAGAATTTTCGGATTTTCGCTCTTATTTTTGGATTTACCAATTTATGAATTTACGCATTGCGATCATAACGAATGACCCCAAAAACGAAAAAAAAACGACTAAAACTAAAACAAAAACAAATGAATTTTTCGGGATTGTAAATGTCTAGTGATTAGTGCTAAAAATATTCACTGTCACTGTACTAATGATACTGGCAGGGAGGGGGTTAACTCCATGGGTGATCAAAGGTTTAAGTGTGTTCCCTGGGAGTGCTTTCTAACTGTGTGTGTGTGTGTGTGGGGGGGGGGTAGTGGACTGACTGGGACAACATAGAGATCCGTGTTCCTGCAGGAACACAAGATCTTTATGTCCTCTACAGTCAGAGCGACTTCTCATTTACTAAGCTCTGGAGCAACTGCAACTTTACAAAGTGTACAGTCTGTTTGCCTTTAGTAAATTCCACCCCAGTGAATGCAGTGACAGTCTATGCCAGGGATAGGCAACCTCGGCATATCACCCTTGGTGGTAGATGAGTGGGTGTAGCGGACCTAAAAGGCATGGCCACCCTTGGTGGTAGATGAGTGCATGTACATGGGGACTGGGGGGAGCACCAGTACGCTGGGTGTGGGGGAGTGAGGGCAGATGAAACTTGGGGGGAAGTTCCACTGCCCACATTCACCCCATACCCAGGGTGGTAGCACCCCTTCTTGGTGGTGATTGAGGGCAGCAAATCCTGGGAAGAGGCATTACCACCCTTGGTGGTAAATTAGTGGGTGAAGCAGAGCCTCATAAGAGGCAATGCAATCCCATCATGCCTCTGCCTCTAGGAATCATGCTGTCTCATGGGTCTTTTAGTTCCACCACAGCTGGAGGGCCGAGGTTGCCTACCCCTGGTCTATACTCTTATGTGTGTTCAGTGTCTTGGCTCTGCCAATGCTTGCTCTGCCAGTGTGTGCTTTTTCTTTCTATGCATTGTCTACACTTTGATTGTCCATCTAATCACCTTTCTTGGGGTTTGGTGAAGCTTCATCTATAGCGCCCCCTTTACCTTCCACTGTGTGCCTATAGATATGTGATGGCTCTGCTCTCTTCCCCACCAGGCTGGAGCAAACGCATTGAATACGTACCTGGCACAGGTAGCCTGGCGTTATTTCCCAGCATTCACCTGGAGACCTGCGAGGAGCCGATATGGAACATTCAGGCCACGGTGGAGATCCAAACCAGTCACATCGCCAAGGGCTGCGATCGGGACAACTACTCGGAGAAGTCCTTACGCAAGCTGTGCGGTAAGTCAGTAATATAATAGTGGTAAATGATGAGGATAACTAGAAGTAACTAGATAACTAGGAGAACCAGTCAGTAGACATGTGCACTGACAAAAACTTTGTCCGAAAATTCGGATTTTCGAATTTCGGATTTCTGAATTTTCGAATTTCCAAATTTTCCAATTTCCGAATTTCAAATTTTCGAATTCCGAATTTTCCAATTCCGAATTTTCGGAATTCGAAAATCTGTAAATAAGAAAGAAAATCAGTAAAATTCAAAAATATAACTAACTAATAATAACTAACTATTAAATTATAGGTATTGGAATTTCCTTTCAAATTTGGCTGTTTGTGAACGTAACAAATACAAATTTATCCGAAGTTACGAATTATCCGAAATAACAAGTGCCGCATCTAAACAAATAGAATGGAACAAATTAATAATAAATAATAATAATAATAAAAAGGTTTTATTATTATTGTTATTATTATTAGATCGTGACGTTCTATTCATTTCGATACGGCATTCGTTATTTCAGATAATTCGTAATTCGGATAAATTCGTACTTGTTACGTTCACTAACAGACAAATTTGAAAGGAAATTCCAATACCTACAATTTAATAGTTATTATTGGTAAGTTATTATTTCAGATTTACGGGTTTGTGAAATTTCGTATTTTTATTCTTTTGAATTTTCAGATTTTCATTCTTATATTCGCATTTTCAAATTTCCAAATTTTAACATTTTTCAAATTTCTAACTTTTGAATTTCCTAATTTTGAATTTTCAAATTTTCTAATTTCTGAATTTCCAAAATTCCAAATTTCCGAATTCCCGAAATGTCGAATTTTCGGAAATTCAAAAATTCAGAAATTTGAAAATTCGGAAATTCGAAATGCGGAAATTCGAAATTTTGGAAATTTAAAAATTCGGAAATTTGGAGATTTTGGAATTAACGAATTTGTCAAAATTCCTTAAAACACGAATGCGGAACTAAACTAATTGCACATGTCTACCAGTCAGGAGAACGGACGGCACTATCTATGGATCCAGTTTTAATGGACATATTATAAAGTCCACACTTCTGTGCAGACGCTGAAATCTTCCTCATTTATTTCTAGGAGCGGCCGCCGGAGATGTTGACTTACTCCCTCCCCCCAGCCCTTTGTACAACTGGACACACGGCCTCCCCATACAGGATACCCCAGACAGCAGCCCCGTCTACTGGTTCAATGGATCCCAGTCAGTGGAAGTTCCTCCTGGGCGGTTACCTGCAGGGGGCGGAGCAGCTGATCATCTGACTCTTTCTTTTTGGCTGAAACATGCGGGGGGAGGTGGAGGGAAGGCAGGAAAAGAAGAGGAAGTGTTGTTGTGTAACACCGTACAAAATGGTGAGAACGAAGGGGTGTGTGTTAAAAAGGGGGGGGGGGGGGTCATTGTAAATTAGATTTGTATTATTTCTTTTCAAGTTCGTATGGTTTTAAACCGATTACATTACATTACATCTTTATAAACATTTTTTAAATGACAAAGAGCTCCCAGAGCACTACGGGTTATCTATAGACATTTGCACTGCCAAAAAATTCATTTGTTTTTGTTTCATTCTGGGGTTTTTTTCTTCTTTTTTTTCGGGTCATTCATTATGATCAAAATTCGTAAATTCAAAAAATTAATAAATTAGAAAATCCGAAATCCAGAAATTCTAAGATTCAGAAATCCAGAAATTCGGAAATTCGAAAATCCAAAATCTGGAAATTCAAAATAATAACTAACTATTAAATTATAGGTATTGGAATTCCCTTTTAAATGTGGCTGTTAGTGAACGTAACAAACGCAAATTTATTCGAAGTTACGAATTATCCGAAATAATGAATGTCGCATCTAAACAAATGGAACAGGACAAATTAATAATTAATATTAATAATAACAAAAAGTTTTTATTATTATTGTTATTTATTAATTCATTACATTCCATTTGTTTAGATAAGGTTCTTTATTTCGGAAAATTCGTAACTTCGGATAAATTTGTTGCGTTCACTAACAGACACATTTGAAAGAAAATTACAATACATATAATTTAATAGTTAGTAATAGTTAAGTTATTATAAGTTAGTTATTATTTCAGATTTTTACATTTTCGTATTTCCGAATTTTCAAATTTTTAAATTTTCAAATTTAGAATTTCCGAATTCTCGAATTTCGAATTTCCGAATTTTCGGATTTTCTAATCTAGAATTTCCAAATTTTCGGATTTTCGAATTTCGTAAATTCGTCAATTCGAAAATTCGAAATCCGGAAATGCGTAAATTCTGAATTTTCGCATATTGGCATTTACCAATATTCAGAAAAATTTGTTAAATGGGTTTTCATTAATTTTGGATATTTTTTCTGAATTTGTCCAAATTCAATAAAAAACTCATTCGGAACGAAACGAATTGCACAAGCCTAGTTATCTAAAGACAGCAAAAGTTCCCCACAATAAAAATGACAGGTGCTCCACCAGGTCCTCTTTCATGACAGATCGCTAGGTGTGCTGACAAGGACAGAGCTCGCCCCAGCTCAAAACATCCAGTCGGGGAAACAAAGTCCTAAAAGTCGCACATCACAGCAAAACCCTGTGAGGAGGTATATGATAGCCTCAGCCGGGCTCCAACCAGGCCACGCCCCAAACACATTTCGCCTTTCCTCCAGGAGCTTAATCATGGGGAATCCAGGGCACGGGCAGAGTTAAAACCCGTTGGAGGGTGGCCTGGTTGGAGCCCGGCTGTGATGTGTGACATTTAGGACTTCCTTTCCTACAGCAAAATTTTCCCATCTTTTGGCTGGATCGAATCGAAACCACCGATAAGTGATGTGTTACTTTATCATTCCCTTGTGTTTAAATTTCAGCCTGAGCTATTGTAGTCTGTAAACAGTTGGCTTTTTTTTTATACAAAATGGCTAAACACACGAAAAGGAGTCTAGAGCTCCACCTACTGCTAAGAAAAGACAACATTGTGCTTGTATAAAATGTTTCATATATATAGTTGCTTAGGAAAATATTATATTTTTAGTCCTTATACTAATAAATATAGGAAAGAAAGTACGTACATCTTCATTGTTCTTAGGGGGGAAGTGTAGTGTGAAATGGAGAAAGCTGGAAGGTGATTGGCTGATTTGAATAACACTGTTGTTAACCCTAGTTGTTATATTGTATACATTATATTTAACCAATGCACTGCAGGGGGTGTGGTCTATTGGACGGGATCTAGGTTTGAACCTCTAGGTTCTAGTAAATAACACAGTGCTGTGTACAGAAGTATCACTCTCTTTCTTTCTTTTTCTTATAACCTCAATTTTATGTTCTGCACCCCCCCTCCCCCCCTCGAAAAGATGGCAGCTTCTCACATTACACTTTGGCAGTTCACGGTTGCCGAATCTCCTTCCTCTACTGGTCCTTACTGGACAGCGCTCGTCCCGTCAAGTTCCTCTGGAAACTAGAACAGGTAATTACATGAGACCAGCCATACTGGGAGGGTCCAGAAGGACACAGCAAGGTGACGTTGCAAAGAACGCCCTCTCTTTCCTCTGCTTGGTCCTTTTCCTTCCTGTTGTCTCTTTTACTTTCTCCTGACATATTTTTCTGCCTTCCCTTCCATGGACTGTCTTGTTTTCCTCTTTATGTTTCCTGTCCTCTCCTTTCCTCTGTGCTCTCCTGTCCTCTCCTCTCTTCTGTGCTCTCCTGTCCTCTCCTCTCTTCTGTGCTCTCCTGTCCTCTCCTCTCTTCTGTGTTTTCCTGTCCTCTCCTCTCTTCTGTGCTCTCCTGTCCTCTCCTCTCTTCTGTGCTCTCCTCTCCTCTCTTCTGTGTTTTCCTGTCCTCTCCTCTCTTCTGTGCTCTCCTGTCCTCTCCTCTCTTCTGTGCTCTCCTGTCTTCTCCTTCTTTTCACGGCCTTCCTTTTCTTTCCCCTGTGCTCTCCTGTCCTCTCCTTTCCTCTGTACTCTCCTGTCCTCTCCTTTCCTCTGTGCTCTCCTGCCTTCTCCTCTCTTCTGTGCTCTCCTGTCCTCTCCTTTCTTCTGTGCTCTCCTGTCCTCTCCTCTCTTCTGTGCTCTCCTGTCCTCTCCTCTCTTCTGTGCCCTCCTGTCCTCTCCTCTCTTCTGTGCTCTCCTCTCTTCTGTGCTCTCCTCTCCTCTCTTCTGTGTTTTCCTGTCCTCTCCTCTCTTCAGTGCTCTCCTGTCCTCTCCTCTCTTCTGTGTTTTCCTGTCCTCTCCTCTCTTCTGTGCTCTCCTCTCTTCTGTGTTTTCCTGTCCTCTCCTCTCTTCTGTGCTCTCCTGTCCTCTCCTCTCTTCTGTGTTTTCCTGTCCTCTCCTCTCTTCTGTGCTCTCCTGTCCTCTCCTCTCTTCTGTGCTCTCCTGTCCTCTCCTCTCTTCTGTGCCCTACTGTCCTCTCCTCTCTTCTGTGCTCTCCTGTCCTCTCCTCTCTTCTGTGCCCTCCTGTCCTCTCCTCTCTTCTGTGCTCTCCTCTCCTCTCTTCAGTGCTCGCCTGTCCTCTCCTCTCTTCTGTGTTTTCCTGTCCTCTCCTCTCTTCTGTGCTCTCCTGTTCTCTCCTCTCTTCTGTGTTTTCCTGTCCTCTCCTCTCTTCTGTGCTCTCCTGTCCTCTCCTCTCTTCTGTGCTCTCCTGTCCTCTCCTCTCTTCTGTGCTCTCCTGTCCTCTCCTTCTTTTCACTGCCTTCCTTTTCTTTCCCCTGTGCTCTCCTGTCCTCTCCTTTCCTCTGTGCTCTCCTGTCTTTTCCTTTCCTCTGTGCTCTACTGTTCTCTTCTTTTCTCTGTGCTCTCTTGCCCTCTTCTCTCTCCTGTCCTTTCCTCACTTCTGTGCTCTCATGTCCTCTCCTCTCTTCTGTGCTCTCCTGCCCTCTCCTCTCTCCTGTCCTTTCCTCTCTTCTGTGCTCTCCTGTCCTTTCCTCTCTTCTGTGCTCTCCTGTCCTCTCCTCTCTTCTGTGCTCTCCTGTCCTTTCCTCTGTGCTCTCCTGCCCTCTCCTTTCCTCTGTGTTCTCCTGTCCTCTCCTCTCTCCTGTCCTCTCCTCTCTTCTGTGCTCTCCTGTCCTCCCTCTGTGCTCTCCTTTACTCTATGCTGTTCTAGCCACTTCTCTGTGCTCTCCTCCACCCTTCTTTATGCTCTCCTGTCCTTTCTTTTCTCTCCTCTCCTTTCCTCGATGATCTGCTGTCCCCCCTTCTGTGTTCTCCTGTCTTATCCTCCCTTCTGTGCTCTCCTGCCCTCTCCTCCCTTCTGTGCTCTCCTGCCCTCTCCTCCCTTCTGTCCTCTCCTCTCTTCTGTGCTCTCCTGTCCTCTCCTCTCTTCTGTGCTCTCCTGTCCTCTCCTCCCTTCTGTGCTCTCCTGTCCTCTCCTCTCTTCTGTGCTCCCCTGACCTCTCCCCCTTCTGTGCTCTCCTGTTTTGTCCTCTTCTTTTCACTCCCTTCCTCTCCTTTCCTCTGTGCTCTCCTGTCCTCCCTTTTTGCTCTCCTTTACTCCATGCTATTCTATCCACTTCTCTCTCTTCTTTATGCTCTCCTTTCCTTTCTTTTTCTTTTCTCTCCTCTCCTTTCCTCGATGATCTGCTATCCCCCTTCTGTTTTCTCCTGTCCTGTCCTCTCCTCTCTCCTGTCCTCTCCTCTCTCCTGTCCTCTCCTCTCTTCTGTGCTCTGCTGTCCTCTTCTTTTACTCCCTCCCTATTCTTATGTGTTCACATGTTGTCTCCTTTAGGTTGTGCCCTTCAGTCCTCTCTTCTGCGCTCTCCTGTCATTTCCTCTGTGCTCCCATGTCCTCTGCTTTTTTCTCTGCTCTCCTGTTATCTCCTCTGTGATGTTCTGTTAATTCCTTTCCTCTGTGCTCTTCCATCTTCTTCTCTGTGCTCTTCCATCTTCTTCTCTGTGCTCTCTTGTACTGTCTTCTTCTTTTCTCTATGATCTGCTATTCTATCTTCTGTGTTCTCTTGTCCCATCTACTTCTTTTCTATCTATCCTCTCCTAAGTGCTCTCTTGTCTAGTCTTCTCCTCTGTGCACTTTCCTGTCCTCTCCTCTCCTTTACTCTGTGCTCTTCTCTGTGCTTTCCTCTCCTCTGTGCTCTCCTATCCTTTCCCCTGTGCTCCCATGTCCTCTGCTTTTTTTTCTCTGCTCTCCTGTTATCTCCTCTTTGCTGCCCTGTCCTTTCTTTTATTCTGTGCTCTTTTGTCCTCTCCTCTTCTTTGTAATCTCCTGTCCTCTCCTTTCCTCTGTGCTCTTCCATCTTCTTCTCTGTGCTCTCTTGTGATATCTTCTTCTTTTCTCTCCTTTCCTTTTCTCTGTGATCTTCTATCCTATCTTCTGTGCTCTCCTCTTCTCTGTGTTCTCCTGTCCAGTCTTCTCCTCTCCCCTGTGCACTTTTCTGTCCTCTCCTTTCCTCTGTGGTCTTCTATCCGCTTCTCGGTCTTCTCCTCTCCCCTGTGCTCTCCTGTCCTCTCCCCTCCTTTCCTCTGTGGTCTTCTATCCTCTTCTCAGTGTTTTTCTCTCCCCTGTCTTCTCCTCTCCTTTCCTCTGTGGTCTTCTATCCTCTTCTCAGTGTTTTTATCTCCCCTGTCTTCTCCTCTCCTTTCCCCTGTGGTCTTCTATCCTTTTCTCAGTGTTTTTCTCTCCCCTGTGCTCTCCTGTCTTCTCCTCTCCTTTCCTATGTGGTCTTCTATCCTCTTCTCAGTGTTTTTCTCTCCCCTGTCTTCTCCTCTCCTTTCCTCTGTGGTCTTCTATCCTCTTCTCAGTGTTTTTCTCTCCCCTGTGCTCTCCTCTCCTCTCGTCACAGTCTGGGGTCAGGCTCAGAGACAACTGACTGTAGCAGTAGAGAGGCTCATCTGTAGTCAGCTGGAAAAATACAAGCAGACCTCGCCTAGCAGATGACCTGAGGTGCGGAGTCTAAGCACTAACCATCATTCATTAGAGCTCCTAATGGTGGGGAAGAGTTTTGCTGCGTGCTATTGTCAGGTCCCGGTCCTCAGGCTCACCCCACTAGGAGGTGAGCAAACCAGGGTCTGGTACCAGATATAGCAGGTAGGAATCAAGCAGAAGCATAGTCAGTAAACAAACCAAAGGTAAGAAGTAGTAGCTGGATGGGATCAGACGGAAGCGTAGTCCATGAACAAGCCAAGGATCGGTAACGAGAGGTAGCAAAGATAGGGACAGCAGCAGGTATGTAAGGGAGCAAGATATCGGCTGAAGAGAGCACAATAATCTGGCAAACAGGAAATGCAGAGACATGGCTTTATTCAGGAAGTTCATGGGAGGAGCAAAGAGTTCAAGAGAAACAAAACAAAAGTTAAGGTTGTCCATAGAGTCAGGAAGGGAGCTGTCCAGCATTTCTAGTGGCACAATGAGAAGAGCCACAGCCAGAGGTCGCAGGTTCAGACCCAGGCCCTGACAGCTCTTCTCTCCTCCTTTCCTCCAAGCTCCACATTCCCTTTCTCAGTCCTCTCCTCTTTTCTATCCTCTCCTTTCCTGTTTGCTCTTCTATCCCCTTCTTGGTACTCGCTTCTCTCTTGTGCTCTCCTCTCCCCTTCTTTGTGCTCCACTGTCCTGTCCTCTTTTCTATCCTGTCCTTTCCTCTGTGCTCTTCTAGCCCCTTCTCGGAACTCTTCTCTCCCCTGGCTCTCGTTTTCTCTCCTTTTCTCTGTGCTCTTTTATTTCCATGCTCTCCTGTCTTCTCCTCTTCTTTGCCCTATGCTCTTCTGACCTCTCCTCTCCTTTGTACTCTCCTCTCCCCTTCTATGTGCTCCCCTGTCCTGTCCTCTTTTCTATCCTCCCCTCTCCTCTGCTTTGCTGTCTTCTCTTCGCTTCTCTTCTCCCCCACCTCTGTACTCTCTGGTTCTGTCTTCCTTTTTTCCTCTCACCTCCTCTGTGCTCTCCTCTCCTCTTTACGGTTCTGGTCTCTCCTCTCTCCTCCTTTTTCCTCTCATGTTTTCTTCTCCTCTTGTCCTCTCTTCTCTTCTATTAATTCTGACCCTCAATCTTTTTTCTCCTGTGACATCTGTGCCCCCTTTTTTCTTATATCAGGTGTGCGATGTAGAGTGGCATCATTATGCTCTGAGCCTCGAATTCCCAACCGTCTCCCTCTATGTGGATGGAGTGACGTACGATCCGGCACTTATTCATGATAATGGAGCCCTGACTCCTCCCAAACGTCAGGCCAGGCTCATGATTGGAGGCTGCTGGACAGGTGAGGACCCATTGAAAGCTATGGGATGTTTTTGAGTATTGAGGTTGCAGAAGTCAAATGTTTTGCTAGTTTTATCGAAATTTTATAACTAAAGTCCGTAGTGTTGACCTTTTCTCTACGCGGTTCCTATACTTGACATAAGGTCTGTGCACTGGACTCTGGTCGGCATGGGATACTTTTCCGTAGTTCCTATACTGAACATAAGGTCTGTGCACTGGTCTCTGATAGGCATGGGATACTTTTCCGTAGTTCCTATACTGAACATAAGGTCGGTGCACTGGTCTCTGGTAGGCATGGGATACTTTTCCGTAGTTCCTATACTGGACATAATAAGGTCTGTGCACTGGACTCTGGTCGGCATGGGATACTTTTCCGTAGTTCCTATACTGGTCATAAGGTCGGTGCACTGGACTCTGGTCGGCATGGGATACTTTTCCGTAGTTCCTATACTGGTCATAAGGTCGGTGCACTGGACTCTGGTCGGCATGGGATACTTTTCCGTAGTTCCTATACTGAACATAAGGTCTGTGCACTGGTCTCTGGTAGGCATGGGATACTTTTCCGTAGTTCCTATACTGAACATAAGGTCTGTGCACTGGACTCTGGTCGGCATGGGATACTTTTCCGTAGTTCCTATACTGAACATAAGGTCTGTGCACTGGTCTCTGGTAGGCATGGGATACTTTTCCGTAGTTCCTATACTGGACATAATAAGGTCTGTGCACTGGACTCTGGTAGGCATGGGATACTTTTCCGTAGTTCCTATACTGAACATAAGGTCTGTGCACTGGTCTCTGGTAGGCATGGGATACTTTTCCGTAGTTCCTATACTGGACATAATAAGGTCTGTGCACTGGACTCTGGTCGGCATGGGATACTTTTCCGTAGTTCCTATACTGGACATAATAAGGTCTGTGCACTGGACTCTGGTCGGCATGGGATACTTTTCCGTAGTTCCTATACTGGTCATAAGGTCGGTGCACTGGACTCTGGTCGGCATGGGATACTTTTCCGTAGTTCCTATACTGAACATAAGGTCGGTGCATTGGACTCTGGTAGGCATGGGATACTTTTCCGTAGTTCCTATACTGGACATAAGGTCTGTGCACTGGACTCTGGTAGGAATGGGATACTTTTCCGTAGATGGATGAACTGGGAGAAGATATATTGAGGTGTATTAAAGGAAATAACAGAATGGACAATCAGTTCTGCAGACTCTTACAGTGTATGAAGTACGCCCCAAAGACCACCTTCATTGATATGAAGACGTTATGGCCATGCAGTTTGGCCAAATCTCATGGAATATGAATACTTGCTTTGAAAAACGAACGAACTGTTAATTTCGTAATATTTCTCTCCCTATTAATTTATATAAGAATGAAAAATATCAAAATATAAAACCAGGTGTGGTCGACCTATCCCTTTTATTAGACACCTAAATTGCATTGAGTTGAATCAATGTATCAATTCACTACATCAATCAATGTTGTATCTGTATATTAAATGTTTAGAAATATTTTTTAATAAGTAGATAACTTCACAAAAATTATGTGTTCTGATGAGACAGATTTCACTCTATATAAACTATTAAGAAGTGGTCAGGGTCAGGTTTGGTCCCAGAGATACTTTGGAGCAGCTGAAGGAGGAACGTACGTACAGTGCCTTGCAAACGTATTCACCCCCCCTTGGCATTTTTCATGTTTTGTTGCCTCACAACCTGGAATTAACATGGATTGTTTGAGGATTTGCATCATTTAATTTACAAAACACACCCACAACTTTGAAGATTTTTTTATTTATTTTTTTGTTATTGTGAAGCAAACAACAAATAGGACAAAATAACAGAAAAGGTCAATGTGCATAACTATTCACCCCCCTAAAGTCAATACTTTGTAGAGCCACCTTTTTTGCTATCACAGCTCCAAGTCTCTTTGGATAAGTCTCTATGAGGTGCCATATTTTACCACTGGGATTTTTGCCCATTCCTCCTTGCAAAACTGCTCCAGCTCCTTCAAGTTGGATGGTTTGCACTTGTGAACAGCAATCTTTAAGTCTGACCACAGATTTTCTATTGGATTGAGGTCTGGGCTTTGACTATGCCATTCTAACACATTTAGATGTTTCCCCTTAAACCACTCAAGTGTTGCTTTAGCAGTGTGTTTGGGGTCATTGTCCTGCTGGAAGGTGAACCTCCGTCCTAGCCTCAAATCACACACAGAGTGCTACAGGTTTTGCTCAAGAATATCCCTGTATTTAGCACCATCCATCTTTCCCTCAACTTCCCTCAGCATGATGCTGCCACCACCATGTTTCACAGTGTGGATGGTGTTCTTTGGGTGATGTGATGTGTTGGGTTTGCACCAGACATAGCGTTTTCTTTGATGGCCAAAAAGTTGAATTTTAGTCTCATCAGACCAGAGCCCCTTCCTCCATACATTTTGGGAGTCTCCCACATGCCTTTTCGCAAACTCAAAACGTGCCATTTTGTTTTTTGGTGAAAGTAATGTCTTTCTTCTGGCCACTCTGCCATAAAGCCCAACTCTATGGAGCGTACGGCTTATTGTGGTCCTATGTACAGATACTCCAGTCTCTGCTGTGGAACTCTGCAGCTCCTCCAGGGTTACCTTAGGTCTCTGTGCTCCTCTCTGATTAATGCCCTCCTTGCCCGCTCCGTGAGTTTTGGTGTGCGGCCGTCTCTTGGCAGGTTTGCTGTTGTGCCATGTTCTTTCCATTTGGTTATGATAGATTTGATGGGGCTCCTAGGGATCAGCAAAGATTTGGATATTATTTTATAACCTAACCCTGACTTGTACTTCCCAGCAACATTGTCCCTTCCTTGTTTGGAGAGTTCCTTGGTCTTCATGGCAGTGTTTGGTTAGTGGCGCCTCTTGCTTAGGTGTTGCAGCCTCTGGGTGTGTCTATGTAATGACAGGTCATGTGACACTTAGATTGCACACAGGTGGACATCATTTCACTAATTATGTGACTTCTGAAGGTAATTTTGAAGGCTTCATAACAAAGGGGGTGAATACATACGCACATGCCAATTTTTTATTTCTGAAAAATACTTTTATGTATATATTTTTCTAATTTTACTTCACCAACTTAGACTATTGTGTTCTGATCATCACATATAATTCAGATTAAAAAATCATTGAACTAAAGGCTGTAATGTAACAAGATAGGTAAAAAGCCAAGGGGGTGAATACTTTTGCAAGGCACTGTATAACTCAAGCTAAATACTGTACATGATACTTTTATTTGCACCAACAGCTACATTTTCAGGACAGGCTTTCAGGGGTCCATACCAGCCTTTCTCAACCTTTTCAAAACAGAGGGGCCCCTAGAAATAACATTCCGGTCTCAAGGAACCCTCTGCTAAAAATGACTATATCTACAACTCATGATACATTAGTGTGATGGTCAGTGGGAAGAATGTTCCTCACACTTGTGGTCATTGAGAAGAGTTTCCCTCTTACAGATAGATCAAGAGATCAATGGTGTCAGTGGGAACCAGGAATTGCTCCTTGCAGAAGTAACCTCTAGAGAGAGAGGAGAAGATTAAAATAGATTTCAATTTATGAAAAAGAGGTAAAATGTTAAAGCAACATAAACTATGTTTTTTTTTTCAACAGATGAGAAGTTTTCGGTGAGAGTGAATGACAATGAAGTGTCAAGAGCCCCAGGTATGTTGTCCTCATTATGTCTGTATATACAGTATAATATATACTCCTCTCTTCTCCTCTGTGCTCTCCTCTCCAATCTCCTCTCCTCTCTGCTCTCCTGTCCTCATATTTCCTCTGTGCTCTCTTGTTTTCTCCTCCCCTCTCTGCTCTTCTCTGTGCTCTCTTGTCCTCTCCTTTCCTTTGTGTTCTCCTCTCCTCTGTGTTCTCTTCTCCTCTCCTCTCCAATCCTTTCTCCTTCTCTGTGCTCTCCTCTCCTCCCTCTGTGTTTCCCTGTTCTCTCCTCTGCTCTATGCTCTCTTCCCCTTTCCTTTCTTCTCTTCTGTCCTCTCCTGTTCTCTTCCCTCTGCTGTTCTGTCCCCTCCTCACCTCTCCTCTAATCCCCCCCCTTCTCCTCTCTCCTCTCCTGTCCTGTCCCCTCCTTACCTCACTTCTAACCCCCCCCCCCCCCCTCTTCTCCTCTCTGCTCTCCTGTCCTCATATTTCCTCTGTGCTCTCTTGTCCTCTCCTTTCCTTTGTGTTCTCCTCTCCTCTCCTCTCCAATCCTTTCTCCTTCTCTGTGCTCTCCTCTCCTCCCTCTGTGTTTCCCTGTTCTCTCCTCTGCTCTATGCTCTCTTCCCCTTTCCTTTCTTCTCTTCTGTCCTCTCCTGTTCTCTTCCCTCTGCTGTTCTGTCCCCTCCTCACCTCTCCTCTAATTCCCCCCCCCCTCTTCTCCTCTCTCCTCTCCTGTCCTGTCCCCTCCTTACCTCACTTCTAATCCCCCCCCCCTCTTCTCCTCTCTCCTCTCCTGTCCTCTCCTCTGTGCTCTCTTGTTTTCTCCTTTCCTCTCTGCTCTCCTCTATGCTCTTTTGTCCTCTCCTTTGCATTCCCATTTCCTCTCTTCTTTCTCTTCTTCTCTGGGTTCTCTTCGCCTCTCCTTTCCAATCCTTTCTCCTCCTCTGTGCTCTCCTCTCCTCTCTCTGTGCTTCCCTGTTCTCTCCTCTGTGCTCTCTTCCCCTTTCCTTTCTTCTCTTCTGTCCTCTCCTGTTCTCGTCTCTCTGCTGTCCTGTCCCCAACTCATCTCTCCTCTAATCCCCCCCTTCTCCTCTCCTGTTCTGTGTTCTTAATTCTCTCCTGTCCTCTGCTCTGTGCTCTCCTCGTCTTTCTTCTCTCCTCTCCTCTGTGCTCTCCTCTTCTTTCTTCTCTCCTGTCCTCTCCTCTTTGGTCTCTTCTCCTCTTTGCTCTCCTCTTCCTTCTTCTCTTCTGTCCTCTCCTTTCCTCTGTGCTATCCTGCTAAACTGCTCATTTCGAACTTTTGCTGTTGTTCCAGGCACTTCTGTTGGCCGGTTCCTGCGTGGTTATATCTCTGGCTTGTCCCTTCGGTTGGGTCCCGTGGATTCTCGGGAAGTGATAGAATGTCTCTACTCCTGTAAGGAGGGTCTTCAGTACACCGACTTTGACAGTCTGGGGAAAGGAATGAAGGTAACAGAATTGTGAGATTGTCAGTAACAAGTTGATGTGCCAGAACTTGGAATTGCCAAATGTTAACCAACGATCTCCTCATCCTTGGTTAACATTTCATTTAAACCCAACTATCAGTCCCTCTATACCAGGGATATGCAATTAGAGGACCTCCAGATGTTGCAAAACTACAAGTCCCATCATGCCTCTGCCTCTGGGTGTCATGCTTGTGGCTGTCAGAGTCTTGCTATGCCTCATGGGACTTGTAGTTCTGCAACAGCTGGAGGTCCGCTAATTGAATATCCCTGGTCTATACTGTGACAGGCCGTGAATAGCAGAGCGCCTCTTACTTGCCACTTGGGGTTCTCTTCCTATTTTCGGAACCTTGTCTTGGAGTTCCTCTGAGCTGCACATGTTGATTGTGGGACATCTTTGACCTTTGCTCCCAGGTTCATGTGAACCCCGCTCAGTCCCAGCTGTCCTTGGAAGGGGATGACGCCGTCTCCTTCAGCCGAGCTCTGCAGCACGTTGAATACCTCAACTCTCTACAGTTTCCAACACCGGGCGTCCGACCCCTTAAACTGAAGACTTCCGTCAGGTGGGTGTACCGCGTGCTACCCAATGTCACCCAAGGGTCATTGGCTGTGCCTATCCTAATATTGTTGTAGGTTTGGTTCTTACCTATGCCGTTTTAACTGACCTCAGTTAGAAGTCTTTGTGGCTCCTCCAGTAAGTGAAAAGGCTCTGATGCAAAAAAAAAGAAAAAAAGGAGCCAATGGAATTGAGTTATTAAAGGCAAATAGACTGTTCCCTTTGCAAGAGAAGTTTCCCCATAGATTAGTGAATGAGGTCAAGCTCTGCTGACTTCCATCATCCAATCATGCCGTTTTTTCAGTTTTTTTTTCCTTGCATGTGATTGGGTATTCTTTGCGTCACTGAAAACTATACATTACATTCACTTTACATTCACGAAGCTCTAAAGGAAAATGCCCATGCAAAGCGTAATTTCTCTTGTTATTTGAGCAGTTTATTTGCCTTTGTAAAATCAAACCCCAAAGTCTTCCTCTTCCTCATATTCAACAAGGCACTTCTACAATACTCCCTGCCCAAGGAGACATACAAATCACCCCAACAAGCACCTAACCCGGAAAATACACCTTCCTTGTATGAGCCGGGGCAGGTGTGCAATGCTGGGAACATAAAGGTCACACCTGGGTGTCAGACAATAAGAAATGATCGGGGGGTTCCACTCTTCAGCATTTGCCATAAAATCCCCCCAAAATTTTTTAGGTGCAATAAGCCTTTATTACATATAGTATAATACTTTAAAGAATACTTTCATACCAGGTGCACATATTCCTTTCGGCCTCCTCCAATTCCTTTTGCCCCTCTCCATTGACCTAACAGAAGCTCAATGTCTGTAGCCTTTAGGGATTGCTCACATCCTGCACCACAAGTTCTCTCACCTTGGCTACATCTGCACAGTATAGAGCCCCGTAGACATCTATGGGGCTTGTTTCCTAAAGCAGTCGGAGGTAGAGGATCCCAACAGAAGTCTTTGGGGCTCATTTCCCGGATCAGACAGAGAGCGAGAGGAGCCCAATAGAAGTCTATGGGGCTCATTTTCCATAGCAGATGGCGCTAGAGGGGCCTAATAGAAATCTATGGAGCTCATTTCCCGGAGCAGACGGAGGTAGAGGAGCCCAATAGAAGTCTATGGGGCTCATTTTCTATAGCAGATGGAGGTAGAGGAGCCCAAAAGACGTCTATAAGGCTTCTTTCCCAGAGCAGACAGAGGTAGAGGAACCCAATAGAGGTCTATGGGGCTCATTTCCCAGAGCAGACAGAGGTAGAGGAGACAAATAGACGTCTATAGGGCTTATTTCCCAGAGCAGACAGAGGTAGAGGAGCCCAATAGCAGTCTAACGGACTAATTTCCAGAAACTGATGGTGGTAGAGAAGCCAAATTGAAGTCTATGGGGCTCACATCCCAGAGCAGATGGAGGAAGAGGAGCCCAATAGACGTCTATGGGGCTAATTTCCTAAAGCAGCCGTAGGTAGAGGAGCCCAAATAAACTCTATGGGGCTCTGGGGCTCATTTCTTATAGCAGGCACAGGTAGAGGAGCCCAATAGACATCTATAGGGCTTATTTCCCAGAGCAGACTGAGATAAAGGAGCCCAAAAGAAGTCTATTGGGCTTATTTCCCAGAGCAGCCAGAGGTAGAGGAGCCCAATAGAACTTTATGGGGCTCATTTCCCAGAGCAGACAGAGGCAGAGGGGCCCAACAGAAGTCTATGCGGCTCATTTCTGGGAGCAGACAGGGGTAGAGGATCCCAACAGAAGTCCATGGGGCTCATTTCCAGGAGCAGACAGGGGTAGAGGATCCCAACAGAAGTCTATGGGGCTCATTTCCCATACCAGAGAGAGCTAGAGGAGCCCAATAGAAGTCTATGGGGCTTATTCCCCAGAGCAGACGGAGGTAGAGGAGCCCAATAGAAGTTTATAGGGCTCATTTTCCATAGCCGATGGTGGTAGAGGAGCGTAATAGAAGTCTATGGGGCTCATTTCCTGTAGCAGACGGAGGTAGAGGAGCCCAATAGAAGTCTATGGGACTCATTTCCTGTAGCAGACGGAGGTAGAGGAGCCCAATAAAAGTCTAAGGAGCTCATTTCCTGTAGCAGACGGAGGTAGAGGAGCCCCATAGAAGTCTATGGGGCTCATTTCCAGGAGCTGATGGGGGTAGAGGAGCACAATAGAAGTGTATGGGGCTCATTTCCCTGAGCAGATGGAGGTAAAGGAGCCCAATTGAAGTTTAAGGGGCTCATTTCTGGAAACAGATGGTGGTAGAGAAGCCAAATAGAAGTCTATGGGGCTCACATCCCAGAGCAGATGGAGGTAGAGGAGCCTAATAGAAGTCTATGGGGCTCATTTCCTAAAGCAGCTGGAGGTAGAGGAGCCCAAATGAACTCTATGGGGCTCATTTCCTATAGCAGATGGAGGTAGAGGAGCACAATAGACATCTATAGGGCTTATTTCCCAGAGCAGACAGAGATAGATGAGCCCAAAAGGAGTCTATTAGGCTTATTTCCCAGAGCAGACGGAGGTAGAGGAGCCCAATAGAACTTTATGGGGCTCATTTCCCAGAGCAGACAGAGGCAGAGGGGCCCAACAGAAGTCTATGCGGCTCATTTCCGGGAGCCGACGGAGGTAGAGAAGCCCAATAGAAGTTTATGGGGCTCATTTTCAGGAGCAGACAGGGGTAGAGGATCCCAAAAGTAGTCTATGGGGCTCATTTCCCGTACCAGATGGAGCTAGAGGAGCCCAATAGAAGTCTATGGGGCTTTTTTCCCAGAGCAGACGGAGGTAGAGGAGCCCAATAGAAGTTTATGTGGCTCATTTTCCATAGCCGATGGAAAGGGGTAGAGGAGCAGACAGGGGTAGAGGATCCCAAAAGAAGTCTATGGGGCTCATTGCCCGTAATAGATGGAGGTAGAGGAGCCCAATAGAAGTCTAAGGGATTCATTTCTGGGAGCAGACAGGGGAAGAGAATCCCAACAGAAGTGTATGGGGCTAATTTTCTGTAGCAGATGGAGGTAGAGGAGCCCAATAGCAGTCTATGGGGCTCATTTCCCAGAGCAGATGGATGTAGAGGAGCCCAATAGAAGTCTATGAGGCTCTGTTCGGTTACTTTGTATGAAAGTATGACAGTGCGCTTATTCTATAAAAATGTTTCTTGAACAGTAACCAACAGTTTCCATAGTAACAAATTAGATTTAATTAATATTGAAATTAGAATAATATAACTTATATTATGGTTGTCGAATAACCATTAGCATATTATATATCCCTGCATCGTTACCTTGTTAGTGCAGAATGTCTTGCTGACACCTCTTTAGAGATGGGTGGATGGATTGGTGAATGGATGGATGGGTGAATGGTTGAAGGAATGGATGGAGGGATGGGTGAATGGATGAAGGGATGGATGGGTGAATGGATGGAGGGATGGGTGAATGGATGGAGGGATGGATGGGTGAATGGATGGAGGGATGGGTGAATGGATGAAGGGATGGATTGATAAGTGGATGGATGAACCAATATGCACCGAGAAAGAATACTTTAAAAAAAGCAAAGATTTTCACCAACACTTGCGTCTCTCTTTCACTCTTCTCTCCTCCCATCAGCATGTCACTTGTTAGCATATAAGCACTGTAGCACACCTGATTGGCTCTTGTGCTGCTTCTCTCTTCCCCAGTCTGAGCTTTTCTGTACAGGGACTGCAATTACATGAGGGGATCCCCCCACAGCCTCTCTCTCTCAAAAAAAAAAACCCCTCCAGATGTCCCCCGCAGATTCACCGAATAGGCCTTGTGCACCCTGGGAGTTTTAAATTAAAACTCTAGAGCAATCTTGTGCCCCCCCCCCCCCCCGGGTGTTAGCCTTCCACACGCACAGGCGTTTAGAGACAGAACCCACTGGCAGCGAAGTGGGGAAATCAGGACTGGAATCATGAACAAGGGGAGCAGGTACAAGGCAGGAGCAAGATAAAGGTGCAAGGCAGGAGCAGGATCAGGCTCAGGATTTTAACAGCAAGCAAGCATCTAACTGGCAGGCAAAGCAAAACACTGTTTCCGAAGGCACTGATAGAGGGGTAGAGGGGGGAACTAAATACCCTCCCAGCAGCCAGCACCAGGTGGAGAGTGATTACTGGAATCTGCTGGCTGCTGGGAGACACCTGCTGGTGGACACTGGAACTACAGCTCTCCGCCCAGGGAACCACAGTGCCGCCAGCAGGTGATCCAGGTCCTGACCAAAGACACCTGGAAAAAAAGGTATGGATATGAATTTTTTTAAAGGTGCCAAGGATGCCCCAAAAGAGGATGGAGGACCCCAAACCTGGAGTTGGGCTTTAAAGGTGAAGTTTAGGTCTGTCACTTTTAACACATTTACATTGGTCCAGCTTGGATGCTTGCAATGTACTGTATATACCATACCTGTGGGATCCCCAAGAAAGCTGGAAATTGCTGTATAAGACACCTCTACTACAGTGATCTCCACCAGCTTCCCATGCCAAGCAGCTTCCCTGGTGCATTGTGAACACAGGAAGTTGCTCGTTCAGCATCGTCACCCTTTGGGCAAGGTGAAGAGAGAAGGTGGTGATGTCACAATCTCCACCTTGTCCAATCAGAAAACAATTTCCATTGCTTTAACTACTTGCCTACCGGGCACTTCCACCTCCTTCCTGCCCAGGACAATTTTCAGCTTTCAGCGCTGTCACACTTTGAACGACAATTGCGCGGTCATACAACACTGTACCCAGTTGACATTTCTTACGGCGAGCGGGGGTCCAAAATAATGGAAAATGTTATCTGAATGGCGCCAAATGAGCGACCTTTTATGTTCAGTAAGCAGCAAAGCAGCCAATGGGCACAGGACCCAGAAGCTAGTGGAGATCACTGGCAGTGCCCACTACAGTGATTTCCATCTTCTACGGAGATCCCACAGGCATGGTACATACACTGGACTAAGCTAGACCAATGTAACTATGTAAAAATTGCCATACCTAAACCTTCCGCTTTCAAAACCACTTGACTCCAATACATTTTAGCCAATACGGCAAACTTGAACAAAATATCTAGATTTTTTTCCCCCCAAAATTTACACAATTTAGGAAACAATATGCATCAGTGATGGCTTTTTAATTATATAGGTTGCACCAGGCGTGATTGGTGATGATGTCTTTTGTCTACCTCCATATGTAGTATTTGGTGTCCTTTACCAGTTTTGTTGGTGAATAGCGATGTGTCTGCTTCTTCAGGTGTGTCAGTGACGAAGGATGTCTCTCAGTGCCAGATCTGGACGGCTACCTTGTGGTTCTACAGCCAGATGCCCCACAAGTCCAACTGACAGGGTCCTCTCGGTCCGCGCACCCCATGTTCGACTTCCAGGGGCCGCTCGGGGTCCCAATATTCCCAGATTTGAGGATTACCTGCACTGTATCTCATTCATTAACTCCAAATAAGCTCGAAAGAGCACCAAGAGCAGGTAAGGGGGTACTTTTCTGCCGCAAAAATGTTTTTACAATTTTTTTTATGCCTCAATTGATGTACAGTGGAACCTCGGATTACGAGCATAATCCAGGAGTGATCCAATGTACTCGCATATCAAAGAGAGTTTTCCCATTGAAGTCAATGGAAACGAAAATAATTAGTTCTGCGTTGACTTCAATGGGATGCAATACCGCATGCGGCCAGAGGCGGGGGGGGGCGCCAGAGAGCCTCGGAAACGGCCGAAAACGCCCAAGCACACTTCGGCTGACCTCGGCAAACCTTGGAAAGACTCCGTTCACGAGCCTTTCCGAGGTTTGCCAAGGTCAGCCGAACTGTCCTCGGGCCTTTCCGTGAATTTCTGAACGCCGAAAATCGGAGCTGTTTGGCTCCGGGGCCCCCCACCTCAGGCCAAAAGAGGTACTGCACACCACTTTTGGCCTGAATCCTGCTCGTTTTGCAAGACAACACTCGCAAACAGAGTTAGGATTTTTAGAAATACAGTGCTCATTTTGCGAAACACTTGTTAACCGCGTTACTCGCAAACCGAGATTCCACTGTGTATAGGGCGCACATGAACATTTCACAATAGTATCAGCCAGATGTTGGCGAGCTTTCTGCAAGATCCAGAACTTTCTGTGGACTCCAGAAGTGTGGCACTGATTACCTGATTGATTGATTTCTCTGAATCAACCTGATTGATTCAGAGAAATTTTTGGGAGAGTATTTTTGGATTTTTAGGGTGCACTATTATAACAAAATCATTGTAGAAAAAGTAGAAATTTATTAGAACGTTGTTAAAAACAAACATCCAAAGTGTAAATATTGATATTACAGTACTATTACAAGTGCAAACTGATTTCATCTCTACATGTTTCACCTTGGTTATTGGCTTCTTCAGGAGGATTTATTGATATCAGGCATAGTGAGCACTGAAAATAAAAATAATTTTTAGAAGAAAAATAATAAACAATCACAGAACAACATAAGTAAATAACAAAACTTTACAAATTAGAAACATTCGCGAGTTGGCAAAAATGCATAGCGCCAAAAACCACAATTGGTCATATAAATTACCCGTATGTTCAAAAACTATTTGTATGTATATTGAGGCTCTAGAGTCATAGGGATATGAAAAATCGGATCATCAGGTATAGCCATAGAGGGGGATGTATCCTAAAAATAAAACCACTGGTAATGGTCCAAACCTAAAGGGAGAGTGATGGAGACAATTAGATCTGGGGCAAAAAACAAACCCCAAACCAATTTTCATTCCAATCCCAGGAAAGTAGTCTATAACTTTTATCCCTATACCAGGAATCCTTTGATAAGTTTTCAGGCTTTAAGTTGATTAATCGCCTCCAATTCCAAAAAGGAATGGATAGAAATACAGAAGATGATGAGCGAGATAAGATGAACTCATTTCTGAAATTTCATAAAGTCAGATTATGACCCCTGATTGATTCAGAGGAGGGACATGCCCCTCCCCCCTTGTCTCTTACCTCTTCAACCTCCTCAGGTTAAACAGGGAACTGTTTCTTTTCTGTTATTATTATTACAGGTACTTATATAGCGCCATCAATTTACGCAGTCCTTTACATATATACTGTACATTTACATCAGTCCCTGCCCTCAAGGAGCTTACAAGCTAATGTCCCTAACTCACATACTAGGACCAATTTAGACTGGAGGCAATTAACCTACCAGCATGTCTTTGGGGTGTGGGAGGAAACCAGAGTACCTGGAGGAAACCCACACAGGGAAAAACATGCAAAGTCCAGGCAGGTAGTGTCTTGGTTTAGATTCGGACCAAGGACCCTAGTGCAACTAAGAGGAAGTGCTAACCACTTTACAGTCTATTGCAGCTCGCAACCTTTTTACCCCAAAGAACCCCTAAAAAAAAGCTTAGGTCACAGGGAACCCTTATTAAAACCAGTACTTCCAGGATCGGTGAGAAAAATGTCCCTATATTGGTGAGCAGGAGGAAGGATGGCACCCTTGAAGACAGCTAAAAAGGTAATTGGGGCCATGTTGCTGACTTTGCCAAGTCGAGTTGGCCCTGCAACTATGAAGGCACTTTTAGAGGGCAGGGGGTCAATCAGTGAAAGCGCAAGGAACCCCTAGCATCCTAAGGGACCCTAGCGTTCCAAGGAACCCTGGTTGAGAATGGATGGTCTATAGCAGTGATGGGGAACCTTGGCACCCCAGATGTTTTGGAACTACATTTCCCATGATCCCATGATGCTCAACCACACTGAAGAGTGCATGAGCATCATGGGAAATGCAGTTCCAAAGCATCTGGGGTGCCAAGGTTCGCCATCACTGGTCTATAGCCTGCATCACATAATCTTGATCAGAATATGGACCCAGTGAAACAATGACACCAACAAAAACTAATTTCCAATACAGTTTCTTATAGTTCTTTTTTGAGATATGAAGGATGTGGCTATGACTTCATTGTTATGTAATGATATTTTTATATCCCTCTGCCTTGCTAACCTGCAAGAATATTTTAATAAACATTAAAAAAGACCCTCTATTCGATCTATTTAGTCAGATCAATTTCAACTTTCCCAAGTTGCTCAACTGTAGCAAAATGTTGTGGATTTCTTTTGTTCGAATAACTGTTAACCTAAAAGTATCTACATAAATATCTGGACAAATCAACTTCTGATCCAATTAAAAATGATGCTGTTTTAATAAATGACCGAATCTGACTATTCTTCCTATGTCCCTTAGATGTACAGTCTCCAGATGGAATAGAGTGCTCTATTGAACGGTGTGAGATTGGTGTCGTGGGAGAGGACCTGAACCAGGAGTACGAGAGCCTGTCTCTGGATGTCTCTTCTGCATGGCAACGTGGCCTTGAGACCGAGAACAACTCCCGCAGCCTTCGTATCACAGGTGATGAGTTTTCCTGAAGTATATCTCCTAGACGTTCCAGCTTCTCCAAGATTTTCTTTGCTACTATCTCCAAAGCAGAACCATGAAGGTTCTGTGTACATTGGAGCTCACAGCTTCCTTCACGAGGACCTACATGTGGCTATGTAACTATGCTGTCTACTTTGGTGGCTATGGGGACGTGGGAGGGTGGGAGATGACCTCACTTCTTTTCCATATTCTTCTTCTTCTCTATTCCGGGGACCCAAATTTAGTCCTTCCAGATCTGGACATCCAACTTGTACTAAAATCTTCATGCACCTCTGACTAGGAACTTCCACAGCATTCACATCTGAAAGTTTTATTGCTATTTGACCTTCTTCTATACTCAGAAAAGTGTCACATATCTCTAAAGCAGTCTTTCTCAACCTTTTTACCCCAGAGGAAGCCTAGAAATAATTTTGACTTTTCAGGTAACCAAGCTAAAAACATCGTTGACCAGTTGGAAAAAATGTTCCTCTTACAGTGGTGGTCAAAAAGAACATTGGTGTCATGCAACTGGCTCTGCCAAGTGGCGTTGGCCTAAAATTATGTAGGCACCATCAACTTGTTTGCCTGGTTCACACCTATGAGTTTTTTAAGTGCGTTTTTCAGCCACTGCGTTAAAGAACCCCCAACAACCTCTGGAGGAACCCTAGAGGTATACAGAACCCTAGTTGAGAATGGCTGCCTTAGAGAGATGTTGCTGGAGAAGAGAGAAGCCATCATCATTTCTCCTTTGGGGCCTTGTAATTTGTAGGTGAGCCTGCTTGCCCCCACATTTAAAGTGTACGGAATCTACAGCCAAATGTTTTTATTACGTTTTGGATGATATAGGGAAGGAATTTAACCCGTGTTAGGTTTTAGTAGTGAGAGGCACTGGATCCAATAATATATTGAATTCTCTTTGGTGCCGACGACTTATACCAGGCAGTATACCATATTCAAGTTCAGTGATGGCGAACCTTGGCACCCCAGATGTCATGGAACTACATTTCCCATGATGCACTACACTGCAGAGTGCATGAGCATCATGGGAAATGTAGTTCCAAAACATCTGGGGGGCCAAGGTTCGCCATCACTGCTCTAGTTTGTTAGGGAGCTCCAAATACGTAAAAGAGCCATGAGAGGGCACTTTGTCCAAAATTCACATAGAAAAATGGAACATCAAAAAAAAAATCCTTATTTCCTCAAATAATAATAGCCAACACATTTCGGAGCCTCCACATGCCCCCTCCATCAGGGTTAAAAAAAAAAAGTACAAAACCTTTTACATCACAGTAAAAAATGCAGAACATCTAACATTATTAAAAATGGTGTAAATATAAAATTTATAAAAATTGTGATTGATGGAAATGTTTTTAATGGATTTTATATCCATTTATTAATATATGATATAAAGCCTTTTCAACATTTTGATTATGATGTAAAATGTTTTCTACCCTTTTAGTTCTGATCATTGACCCCACCCCCCGAAACTTATTGGCTCTTATATTATATGAGAGAATATAATCATGGCCAAAAATATTGGCATCCCTGCATTTCTGTCAGACAATGCACCGCTTCACCCAGGAAAATTGTTGCAATTACAAATGTTTTGCCATGCTCATGTTTTTTTCTTGTATTTGTATCGGTATGACACAAAAAAGTGGAGAAACAAAAAAGCCAAACCTGACACGTTCCACGCAAAACGCCAAAAATTGGACAAAATTATTCTCAAAATTGTAAGAAATAATTGCATTCCAGGTGTGTGAAGCCCCTGTAATTTGTAATTAAACTCCCCTGTATCAATTAATTAACCTGTGCTGACAATACAGAAATCACACTGGCAACCGGTTAAAATGGTGAAAAATTGACTCAACCTTTCTGTTGTGTGCCACACAGAGAAGAGAAAGAGCAGCAAAGAATTGTCTGAGGATTTGAGAACACAAATTTTGGAAAAGGATGGACAATCTCAAGGTTACAAGTCCATCTCCAGAGATCTTAACGTTCCTGTGTCCACTGTGCCAACATTCTAGAAGTTTACAGCCCATGACACTGTAGCCAATCTCCCTGGATGTGGATGAAACAGAAAAAAATTATACATTTTTGCAATGAAGGATTGTTGGAATGGTAGATAAAGAACCTCAATCAACTTCCAGTCAAATTCAAGCTGCCTTTCAGGCACCGGGTACAACTGTGTCAGCTCTCACTATACTCGCCCTCTGAATGAAAAGGGACTCTATGGTAGGAGACCCAGGAGGACCCCACTGCTGGCACAGAAAACATAAAAGAGCCATATTGGAGTTTGCCAAAACTTAACTGAGGAAGTCAAAATCCTTTTGGAAGAATGTGATGTGGACAGACAAAACAAAATGACGGCTTTTTGGTAAAGCCCATCGTTCTACTGTGTTCAGAAAAATAAATGAGACCTTTAAAGAAAAGAATACAGTCCCTACAGTCACACATGGTGGAGGTTCATTGATGTTTTGTGGTTGCTTTGCTGCTTCAGGCACTCAATGTCTTGACTGTGTACATGGAATTATGAAATCTGAAGACTACCAAAGAATTCTGAGGTGCAATGCAGGGTCCAGGGTCAGAAAGTTGGGTTTCCTCAGAGGTCATGGGTCTTACAACAGGTCCATACGGCAGGACCATACGTCAAAAAGCACCCAGAAATGCGCTGGAGAGTACTGAACTGGCCAGCAATGACTCCAGATCTAAATTCCATAGAACACCTGTGGAGAGACCTGGAGCAGCAGTTGGGAAAAGGAACCCTTCCAATCTGAGAGACCCGGAGCAGGTGGTGAAAGAAGAGTGCTCCAAAATTCCAGTAGAGAGGTGTAAGAAACTCATGGATGGTTACAGGAAGCCATTGATTTCAGTTATTTTTCCCAAGGGGTGCAATATGTTTTGTCCAGTCCATTTTTGGAGTTTTGGGTGGAATGTGTCAGATTTGGCTTTTTGTTTTTTCACTTTTTTGTGTCATATCGATACAAACAAAAGAAATGAATATGAGAACGCCTAAACATTTGTAATTGCAACAATTTTCTGGGTGAAGTGGTGCATTATCTGACACAAATGCAGGGGTGCCAAGATTATTGGCCATGACTGACACAAATCTTTTTGTACTCTCAACAATTGGAGTTGAATCAGTTTCTATATATTTAGATGTATAAATGAAGTTCTGGATTCCACTTTTGTAACTGCCCCCTTATAGGTGTTTCCTTGTACCAATCTCTGTACAGGTGTGCAAAATGTGGCTGTCTATGAGGATATCCTGCGTAGCGTGAGCTACCGCACAGCGGTCCGGGCGGAGCTGTATACGCGCAAATTCCATGTGTCCTGCAGCGAGATGAACGGGAGGTACATAAGCAACCAGCTATATACTGAGGTAAGGACATAAATTCTATCTTATCTTGTATTGGGATTTTAGTTTTCTCCGGGAGAATGAACCGGCAGCTGCTACATGCTTTGATTTGTCTTCTTCTGGATCAGGGGTCTCCAAACTTTCTAAATAAAGGGCCAGTTTACTGACCTTAAGACTTTAGAGGGGCCACACTATGACCATTCGGAGTATAAAAAGTCTCAACATCAGTGGGGGAAAAGAACACCCTATTATTTGTTTCAGTGGAAGTAATTGTACCTCATCTTTGGTGTCAGCGGGGGGGGGGGATTGTGCCCCATTCTTGGTGTCACTGGGAAAAGTTGTACCCCATCATTGGTGTCATTTGGCCCAATTGTTTGTGCCATTGGGAGAAATTGTGCCCTATCATTGGTGTCAATGGGCCCCATTGTTGGTCTCATTGGGAGGACTAGTGCCCCATCATTGGGTGTCAATGGGCCCATTGTTGATCTCATTGGGAGGAATAGTGCACCATCATTGGGTGTCATTGGGCCCCGTTGTTGGTGTCAGAGGGAGGAATAGTGCCCCATCATTGGGTCTCATGGGCTCCACTGTTGATCTTACTGGGAGAAGTAGTGCCCTATCATTGGGTGTCATTGGGTCCATTGTTGATCTCATTGGGAGGAATAGTGCCCCATCATTGGGTGTCATGGGCCCCACTGTTGATCTTATTGGGAGGACTAGTGCCCCATCATTGGGTGTCAATGGGCCCATTGTTGATCTCATTGGGAGGAATAGTGCCTCATCATTGGGTGTCATTGGGCCCCGTTGTTGGTGTCAGAGGGAGGAATAGTGCCCCATCATTGGGTCTCATGGGCCCCACTGTTGATCTTACTGGGAGAAGTAGTGCCCTATCATTGGGTGTCAATGGGCCCATTGTTGATCTCATTGGGAGGAATAGTGCCCCATCATTGGGTCTCATGGGCCCCACTGTTGATCTTATTGGGAGAAGTAGTGCCCTATCATTGGGTGTCAATGGGCCCATTGTTGATCTCATTGGGAGGAATAGTGCCCCATCATTGGGTGTCATTGGGCCCCATTGTTGGTGTCAGATGGAAAAATTGTGCCCCATCATTGGTATTAGTAGGAGGTTCCCCTTCATTGGTGTCCTGGGGGGGGGGGAAATTATGGCCCAAGGGCCAGGTAAAAGCAGACAAAGGGCTACACCTGGCCCCTGGGCCGTAGTTTGGAGCCCACTGTTCTGGATCAATACAACTGATGAAAAAAATAAGCTTGCAATGAAGGGACTTATTAAACGGTCACTAACATAAATAAAAAAGTAAGGTGGTCAACCAAAAGAAGTTCATAAATAGAACCAATTTTAGGAAAAATTATCAAAACAAAAGCTTTATTATTAGCTGCCATTTTTAGGCTACAAGAGGCAGAAGGTCACAGTTGATACCTTACTGAAGTCAGTAGAGAAAATCTCCCCACCCCCCACTGAGCCACCAATTTAAAACAATAAATCATGTGCAGCACAGAATGGTAATGTTACTAATGAACGATGTGAAATGATGAATTTTCTTTACATACATACCTTTACATGTGGTTTTGGGTTTACTGTTCCTTTAATCGAGTGACGATGTGACATTGATCGCCTATTGACCTGACCTCTGTGCATTGCCTGCAGCATGAACTGAAGGACAAAAGAAATGAGTGCACTTCAATAGGATGTCCAGCAGAATGTTCATCCCTGAACAGCTAGTGCAAAATGGGTCAAGCTGCATTATGTCACCTTAAACTCACTTGTATCTCCTTGTAACCTTTACTAAGGCCATGGATGTATTCTTGTTGGGCTGGAAGTCGTATTGTGCCCCTTTGCATGATATCCCAAGACAATGGAAATAAACTAATAAATTAAGAGAAAAAGCAATTAACTTAGTGGCTATCAACAGAGTGCTTATAGCAAAATGTGTATGTACTATGTATGTAAGAAAAAAGACACGGGGGGTTATTTACTAAAGGAAAATATACTTTGCACTAAAAGTGCACTTGGAAGTAAAGTTGCTGTAGATCCGAGAGGGACATGAAAGGAAAATAAAAAACAACATTTTAGCTTGCACATGATTGGATGATAAAATCAGCAGAGCTTCCACTCATTTCAGATCTACCGCTTAGATTTAGTGCGACTGCACTTCCAAGTGCACTGAAAGTGCAAAGTGGATTTTCCTTTCGTAAATAATCTCCACTGTCCAAACACCTCACTATGTTGGAGAAGGACACTGTCCAAACACCTCACTATGTTGGAGAAGGACACTGTCCAAACATCTCACTATGTCGGAGAAGGACACTGTCCAAACACCTCACTATGTCGGAGAAGGACACTGTCCAAACATCTCACTATGTCGGAGAAGGACACTGTCCACACACCTCACTATGTCGGAGAAGGACACTGTCCAAACATCTCACTATGTCAGAGAAGGACACTGTCCAAACATCTCACTATGTCGGAGAAGGACACTGTCCAAACATCTCACTATGTCGGAGAAGGACACTGTCCAAACATCTCACTATGTCGGAGAAGGACACTGTCCAAACATCTCACTATGTCGGAGAAGGACACTGTCCAAACATCTCACTATGTCGGAGAAGGACACTGTCCAAACATCTCACTATGTCGGAGAAGGACACTGTCCAAACATCTCACTATGTCGGAGAAGGACACTGTCCAAACATCTCACTATGTCGGAGAAGGACACTGTCCACACACCTCACTATGTCGGAGAAGGACACTGTCCAAACATCTCACTATGTCAGAGAAGGACACTGTCCAAACACCTCACTATGTCGGAGAAGGACACTGTCCAAACACCTCACTATGTCGGAGAAGGACACTGTCCAAACATCTCACTATGTCGGAGAAGGACACTGTCCAAACATCTCACTATGTCGGAGAAGGACACTGTCCAAACATCTCACTATGTCGGAGAAGGACACTGTCCACACATCTCACTATGTCAGAGAAGGACACTGTCCAAACACCTCACTATGTCAGAGAAGGACACTGTCCACACACCTCACTATGTCAGAGAAGGACACTGTCCACACACCTCACTATGTCAGAGAAGGACACTGTCCACACACCTCACTATGTCAGAGAAGGACACTGTCCATACACCTCACTATGTCAGAGAAGGACACTGTCCACACACCTCACTATGTCAGAGAAGGACACTGTCCACACACCTCACTATGTCAGAGAAGGACACTGTCCACACACCTCACTATGTCAGAGAAGGACACTGTCCAAACATCTCACTATGTCAGAGAAGGACACTGTCCACACACCTCACTATGTCAGAGAAGGACACTGTCCATACACCTCACTATGTCAGAAGGACACTGTCCAGACATCTCACTATCTCCAAATACATCACTATTTCAGAGAAGGACACTTTCCAAACATCTCACTATGTTGCAGGACACTGTCCACACACCTCACTATGTTAGAGAAGGACACTGTCTAAACACCTCACTATGTCGGAGAAGGACACTGTCCAAACACCTTACTATGTCGGAGAAGGGCACTGTCCAAACACCTTACTATGTCGGAGAAGGGCACTGTCCAAACACCTTACTATGTCGGAGAAGGCACTGTCCAAACACCTTACTATGTCGGAGAAGGGCACTGTCCAAACACCTTACTATGTCGGAGAAGGGCACTGTCCAAACACCTTACTATGTCCAAGAAGGACACTGTCCAAACACCTTACTATGTCGGAGAAGGACACTGTCCAAACACCTTACTATGTTGGAGAAGGACACTGTCCAAACACCTTACTATGTCGGAGAAGGACACTGTCCAAACACCTTATTATGTCGGAGAAGGACACTGTCCAAACATCTTACTATGTCGGAGAAGGACACTGTCCAAACACCTTACTATGTCGAAGAAGGACACTGTCCAAACATCTTACTATGTCCAAGAAGGACACTGTCCAAACACCTCACTATGTCGGGAAGGACACTGTCCAAACAGCTCACTATGTCGAAGAAGGAAACTGTCCAAACATCTCACTATGTTGGAAAAGGACACTGTCCAAACACCTCACTATGTCGGAGAAGGACAGTGTCCAAACATCTTACTATGTCCAAGAAGGACACTGTCCAAACACCTCACTATGTCGGGAAGGACACTGTCCAAACAGCTCACTATGTCGAAGAAGGAAACTGTCCACACACCTCACTAAGTTGGAAAAGGACACTGTCCAAACACCTCACTATGTCGGAGAAGGACACTGTCCAAACATCTTACTATGTCGGAGAAGGACACTGTCCAAACACCTTACTATGTCGGAGAAGGACACTGTCCAAACATCTTACTATGTCCAAGAAGGACACTGTCCAAACACCTCACTATGTCGGGAAGGACACTGTCCAAACATCTCACTATGTCGGGAAGGACACTGTCCAAACAGCTCACTATGTCGAAGAAGGAAACTGTCCACACACCTCACTATGTTGGAAAAGGACACTGTCCAAACACCTCACTATGTCGGAGAAGGACAGTGTCCAAACATCTTACTATGTCGGAGAAGGACACTGTCCAAACACCTCACCATGTCCAAGAAGGACACTGTCCAAACATCTTACTATGTCGGAGAAGGACACTGTCCAATGTTCTAGATTGTGTCACAACAGTATTCACTTTGTTATACACTTTCTCATGCACTTTATTAAATCCAGACACTCCCTTTCCAGCATCTAAATATGGAAAACCTCCTTAAAACCAGATCAATATGCAGTAAAGTGCGCTGTCTGTATCCAGTTAATACACCTTGTATGCCAGTGGGAACACAATGGAGAGCAGACAGACAATAATGTATTTTCTCACGCTAACAATTAAGTCATTACATTTACTGCGTTATTTATTCATGGCTGTGTAAAGCTGTTTATTATTTTCTGTAAGTCGGGAACAATACCCTATTCCATTTTCTGTACACAATGATCGCTGAATTATACAAACAAGATCCTTTCTTCCTCACAATTGCAGTTATTGGATTGGAAATATCAAGCGTGAAATTACAGATGATTATAGTGTTGTTACTGTTGTTAAGTCTAATCACTTTTGTCTTTAAAATTTGGCTCCGATAACCAGTGACCTTCTGTATAAAGGGTTTTGAAGACCCTTATTGACCCGTAAAAAATCCGATTTGAACTATCATTCTCCAAACATTATTTTCCGGGGCAGGTGAACTCTATCGATTGTTCGGAGACACCACAAACAGTCCTATGCAGTAAAAGCACTCATAGCGGTAATGCGGTCCTAGCAGACTGGTAATGCTTTGTGAGTGCTGATAAGTAGCTGAACTGCAAGGATTCCCATCTGTTACATAGAAGAAGTAGGGATTCGTAAAGTGGCACCCCCTCCCCCGTAACTAAAACCTCTTCCTGCCGACGTGGCACACATACAGTGCCTTGAAAAAGTATTCATACCCCTTGATATTTTCCACATTTTGTCATGTTACAACCAAAAACATAAATGTATTTTTTGGGATTTTATGTGATAGACCAACACAAAGTGGCTCATAATTGTGAAGTGGAAGGAAAATGATAAATGGTTTTCAAATTTTTTTATGAATCAATATGTGAAAAGTGTGGCGTGCATCTGTATTCATCCACCTTTAACTAATTGCCTTCAGAGGTCACCTGATTAGTAAATAGACCTGTGTGTAATTTAATCTCAGTATAAATACAGCTGTTCTGTGAAGCCCTCAGAGGTTTGTTAGAGAACCTTAGTGAACAAACAGCATCATGAAGGCCAAGGAACACACCAGACAGGTCAGGGATAAAGTTGTGGAGAAGTATAAAGCAGGGTTAGGTTATAAAATAATCTCCCAAGCTTTGATCATCTCACGGAGCTCTGTTCAATCCATCATCGGAAAATGGAAAGAGTATGGCACAACTGTAAACCTACCAAGACATGGCCGTCCACCTAAACTGACCGGCCGGGCAAGGAGAGCCTTCATTAGAGAAGAGCCAAGAGGTCCATGGTAACTCTGGAGGAGCTGCAGAGATCCACAGCTCAGGTGGGAGAATCTGTCCACAGGACAACTATTAGTCGTGTTCTCCACAAATCTGCCCTTTATGGAAGAGTGACAAGAAGAAAGACATTGGAGAAAGAAAGTCATAAGAAGTCCTGTTTGTAGTTTGTGAGAAGCCATGTGGAGGACACAGCAAACATGTGGAAGAAGGTGATCTGGTCACATGAGACCAAAATTCAACTTCATGGCCTAAAAGTAAAACGCTATGTGTGGGGAAAACTAACACTGCCCATCACCCTGAACACACCATCCCCACCGTGAAACATGGTGGTGGCAGCATCATGTGGTGGGGATGCTTTTCTTCAGCAGGGACAGGGAAGCTGGTCAGAGTTGATGGGAAGATGGATGGAGACAAATACAGGACAATCTTAGAAGAAAACCTGTTAGAGTCTACAAAAGACTTGAGACTGGGGCGGAGGTTCACCTTCCAGCAGGACAACGACCCGAAACATCCAGCCAGAGCTACAATGGAATGGTTTACATCAAAGCATATTCATGTGTTAGAATGGCCCAGTCACAGCCCAGACCTAAATCACATTGAGAATCTGTGGCAAGACTTGAAAATTGCTGTTCACAGACGCTCTCCATCCAATCTGACAGAGCTTGAGATATTTTACAAAGAAGAATGGGCAGAAATGTCCTCTCTAGATGTGCAAAGCTGGTAGAGACACCCCCCAAAAAGACTTGTAGAGAAAGGGGGTTCTACAAAGTATTGACTCCGGGGGGCGCCATACAAATGCCCCCCACACTTTTCACATATTTATTTGTATCATTTATCATTTTCCTTCCACTTCACAATTATGAGACACTTTGTGTTGGTCTATCACATAAAATCCCAATAAAATACATTTATGTTTTTGGTTGTAACATGAGAAAATGTGGGAAATCTCAAGGGGTATGAATACTTTTTCAAGGCACTGTATCTGTGGGTGGGCTTTTGATATATCCAAATCACAACAATAAGAATTTCAAGTAATCCAAAATAAATTATAAGGAAAACATTGAATTCATTCATATTTATTTGTTTCATTCCGATGATGCGATAGTTTGAGCCTTTTGTAAATCTTTGAATTGATTTGGAAGCATTTGTTTTTATTCTAGTGAGCATAGCGGGAATATTCTAATAATCAGCCTATTCTTTTTGCATTAATATTTTTAATTATTATAAAAAATGCCATACATATGAAATGGAAACATACAGTGCATTAGGAAAGTATTCACAGCACTTCACTTTTTCCACATTTTGTTATGTTACAGCCTTATTCCAAAATGGATTCAATTCGATATTTTCCTCAATTCTAGAAACGATCCCCCATAATGACAACGTGAAAGAAGTTTGTTTGAAATCTTTGCAAATTTATTAAATTTATTAAATTTAAAATATAAAAAATGAAAAAATCCCATGTACATAAGTATCACAGGCTCCTCCCATGTACATAAGTATCACAGACTCCTCCCATGTACATAGGTATCACAGACTCCTCCCATGTACATAAGTATCACAGACTCCTCCCATGTACAGAAGTATCACAGACTCCTCCCATGTACATAAGTATCACAGACTCCTCCCATGTACATAAGTATCACAGACTCCTCCCATGTACATAAGTATCACAGACTCCTCCCATGTACAGAAGTATCACAGACTCCTCCCATGTACAGAAGTATCACAGACTCCTCCCATGTACATAAGTATCACAGGCTCCTCCCATGTACATAAGTATCACAGGCTCCTCCCATGTACATAAGTATCACAGGCTCCTCCCATGTACATAAGTATCACAGACTCCTCCCATGTACATAAGTATCACAGACTCCTCCCATGTACATAAGTATCACAGACTCCTCCCATGTACATAAGTATCACAGGCTCCTCCCATGTACATAAGTATCACAGGCTCCTCCCATGTACATAAGTATCACAGGCTCCTCCCATGACACTCAGAATTGAGCTCAGGTGCCTCCTGTTTCCACTGATCATCCTTGAGATGTTTCTTCAACTTGATTGGAGTCCACCTGTGGTAGATTCAGTTGATTGGACATGATTTGGAAAGGCACACACCTGTCTATAGAAGGTCTCACAGTTACCAGTGCATGTCAGAGCACAAACCAGGCTATGAAGTCCAAAGAATTGTCTGTAGACCTCCAAGACAGGATTGTATGGAGGCCCAGAACGGGGGAAGGGTACAGAAAAAATTCTGCAGCATTGAAGGTCCTAATGAGCACAGTGGCCTCCATCATCCATAAATGGAAGAAGTTTGGAACCACCAGGACTCTTCCTAGAGCGGGCCGCCCGGCCAAACTGAGCGATCGGGAGAGAAGGGCCTTATTCAGGGAGGTGACCAAGAACCCGATGGTCACTCTGACAGAGCTCCAGTGTTTCTCTGTGGAGAGAGGAGAACCTTCCAGAAGAACAACCATCTCTGCAGCACTCCACCAATCAGTCCTGTATGGTAGAGTGGTCAGACGGAAGCCACTCCTCAGTAAAAGGCACATGACGGCCCACCTGGAGTTTACCAAAAGGCACCTGAAGGACTCTCAGACCATGAGAAACAAAACTCTCTGGTCTGATGAAACAAAGATTGAACTCTTTGGCCTGAATGGCAAGTGTCATGTCTGGAGGAAAGCAGGCACCGCTCATCACCTGACCAATACCATCCCTACAGTGAAGCATGGTGGTGGCACCATCATGCCGTGGGGATTTTTCAGCGGCAGGAACTGGGAGACTAATCAGGATGGAGGGAAAGATGAATCTAAAGACATGCTGGTAGGTAAATCTGATCCTGTCTAAATTGGCCCTAGTATGTATGAATGTGAGTTAGGGACCTTAGGTTGTAAGCTCCTTGAGGGCAGGGACTGATGTGAATGTATAATGTATATGTAAAGAGCTGCGTAAATTGACGGCGCTATATAAGTACCTGAAATAAATCAATAAATGCAGCAATGTACAGAGACATCCTTGATGAGAACCTTCTCCAGAGCACTCTGGACCTCAGACAGGGGTGAAGGTTCATCTTCCAACAGGACAACGACCCTAAGCACACAGCTAAGATAAAGGAGTGACTACGGGACAACTCTGTGAATGTCCTTGAGTGGCCCAGCCAGTGTCCAGACTTGAACCCGATTGAACATCTCTGGAGAGATCTGAAAATGGCTGTGCACCGACACTCCCCATCCAACCTGATGGAGCTTGAGAGGTCCTACAAAGAAGCATGGGAGAAACTGCCCAAAAATAGGTGTGCCAAGCTTATAGCATCATACTCAACAAGACTTGGGGCTGTAATTGGTGCCAAAGGAGCTTCACCAAAGTATTGGGCAAAGGCTGTGATACTTATGAACATGGGAGGAGCCTGTGATACTTATGTACATGGGAGGAGCCTGTGATACTTGTGTACATGGGAGGAGCCTGTGATACTTATGTACATGGGAGGAGCCTGTGATACTTATGTACATGGGAGGAGCCTGTGATACTTATGTACATGGGAGGAGCCTGTGATACTTATGAACATGGGAGGAGCCTGTGATACTTATGTACATGGGAGGAGCCTGTGATACTTATGTACATGGGAGGAGCCTGTGATACTTATGAACATGGGAGGAGCCTGTGATACTTATGTACATGGGAGGAGCCTGTGATACTTATGTACATGGGAGGAGCCTGTGATACTTATGAACATGGGAGGAGCCTGTGATACTTATGTACATGGGAGGAGCCTGTGATACTTATGTACATGGGAGGAGCCTGTGATACTTATGAACATGGGAGGAGCCTGTGATACTTATGTACATGGGAGGAGCCTGTGATACTTATGTACATGGGAGGAGCCTGTGATACTTATGTACATGGGAGGAGCCTGTGATACTTATGTACATGGGAGGAGCCTGTGATACTTATGTACATGGGAGGAGCCTGTGATACTTATGTACATGGGAGGAGCCTGTGATACTTATGAACATGGGAGGAGCCTGTGATACTTATGTACATGGGAGGAGCCTGTGATACTTATGTACATGGGAGGAGCCTGTGATACTTATGAACATGGGAGGAGCCTGTGATACTTATGTACATGGGAGGAGCCTGTGATACTTATGTACATGGGAGGAGCCTGTGATACTTATGTACATGGGAGGAGCCTGTGATACTTATGTACATGGGAGGAGCCTGTGATACTTATGTACATGGGAGGAGCCTGTGATACTTATGTACATGGGAGGAGCCTGTGATACTTATGTACATGGGAGGAGCCTGTGATACTCATGTACATGGGAGGAGCCTGTGATACTCATGTACATGGGAGGAGCCTGTGATACTCATGTACATGGGAGGAGCCTGTGATACTTATGTACATGGGAGGAGCCTGTGATACTTATGTACATGGGAGGAGCCTGTGATACTTATGTACATGGGAGGAGCCTGTGATACTTATGTACATGGGAGGAGCCTGTGATACTTATGTACATGGGAGGAGCCTGTGATACTTATGTACATGGGATTTTTTTCCGTCTTTTGTTTTTAATAGATTTGCAAATGTTTCAAACAAACTTCTCTCACGTTGTCATTATGGGGGATTGTTTGTAGAACTTTGAGGAAAATAGTGAATTTAATCCATTTTGGAATGGGGCTGTAACATAACAAAATGTGGAAAAAGTGAAGCTCTGTGAATACTTTTTGGATGCTCTGTATTGTAATAAACACAGTAAGGTAAAAAAAAGTGATATAAGATGATTCCCTCGTGTTCGGGTTGGATGGAGGTGGATCCATCAGAATCCCTGCTGAATCATAAAATAAAGAATGAATCTTAAATCCATTTCGTTCCATTTGTTACTTTCGGATGCGACTCCCATCAGCTCATTTCATTCCTCTTTGTGGGTTGGACTAGCAGGGATGATTCAGAGTGACGTAATCTCTCGAAATAATGAATTATTACGTTCAAAACGAATATCGCCGATCTTCCAAAATAACTTCGGAACATACGAATCGATTTAGAACAACAAATATAAAAAACAAATCCGAATATATGAAACAAATTCCCATAACGAATCTTTCTAACACAACAAAAATAATGAAATGATTTACTTAACTAATGAATCCAAAACAAATCAAACATGTTTTCATCCTGTACATCTCTATTTCCTACCACTTCATTTTTCAGGGACTCCACAGAAAGTGAGAGACCAATAAAAACTTGGCAGATACTCTAACCCCTCCTGTGGGGTTCCCTTATGATCCATGATGAATGTTGCGGTGGAATGTTGTCCTCATGAGATGTCTTCTTCTCTATTGTCTCTATACCAGGTTGATGTTCTTCACGGAGTCCATGCGGTCTCGCCCAGCCATATCCAATCAGCACAGCAGCAGTTTGTCCACAATGTACACCAGCCCCCCGCAGAGTTATCCGGTCACACGCTGGTCAGTCCCAATCGCAGCTCAGGTTTGTACCCTTCGGATAAAACGGGCCTTACAAAGATTACTCCAACTTCTAAAAGAATCAGTCCATCCTATAGGTGTCTTTAAGTTCTAAGTTGGGTGTGGTGGGCTCCATCGCTCACTGCCCTCCAGTGTCTTCTGGGGACTCCAGCAAAAGGCCATTCCCTGTCATCAAACAAATGCCCCCCCCCCCCCCACCCCCACCCCCACCCCCACCTATAACTGGCCTTTGCAGAAAGGTGCACATGGAAGGGCAACGCACATCAAAACCAAAAATGACCGGCTCACTTACCAGCCAGCCTGCAACAAACCGAATTGTACTGTTAGATGGTATCGGTTAGACTAGATCAATTCGGATTTGGTGCAGGCTGGCCGGTAAGTGAGCTGGTCATTTTTTTATTTTTTTATTTCCCGAATATGGTTCCTGTCTTTGCCCATTTTAGAACTTTAGGTTTTTCCATCCATGTATAAATCTTCAGAGTGGTCTCTCTGCAGAGGTCTGAGACGCGCCTTGCTGAGTCAAATCTAGAGCTCACCAATCAGCAAAGAGCATGAGATTTGCTGATTACATAGCTATAGGTCTGACTCAACAGGGAGGTGTGTCAGACATCTGAAGAGAGATGACACCAGCAATGACATCAATGATGGGGCACAGTTCCTCCCAATGACACTAACAATGGGGCACAGTTCCTCCCAATGACACTAACAATGGGGCACAGTTCCTCCCAATGACACTAACAATGGGGCACAGTTCCTCCCAATGACATCAATGATGGGGCACAGTTCCTCCCAATGACACTAACAATGGGGCACAGTTCCTCCCAATGACACTAACAATGGGGCACAGTTCCTCCCAATGACATCAAAGATGGGGCACAGTTCCTCCCAATGACATCAATGATGGGGCACAGTTCCTCCCAATGACACTAACAATGGGGCACAGTTCCTCCCAATGACATCAATGATGGGGCAGAGTTCCTCCCAATGACACTAACAATGGGGCACAGCTCCTCCCAATGACATCAATAACAATGAGGCACAGTTCCTCCCAATGACACTAACAATGGGGCACAGTTCCTCCCAATGACACTAACAATCGGGCACAGTTCCTCCCAATGACACTAACAATGGGGCACAGTTCCTCCCAATGATATCAAAGATGGGGCACAGTTCCACCCAATGACATCAATGATGGGGCACAGTTCCTACCAATGACACTAACAATGGGGCACAATTTTTCCTAATGACACCAACAATGGGGCACAATTCCTACCAATGACACTAACAATGGGGCACAGTTTCTCCTAATGACACCAACAATGGGGCACAATTCCTCACAATGACACCCAAGATAGGGACACAGTTCCTCCCAATGACACCAAATATAGGAGCACGGTTCCTACCAATGACACTAACAATCGGGCCAATGACACCAAGGATCGTATAGAGTCTCTCGGATCAGGCTCTGTACACCGTGTCTGTGAGGGTGGCTGTCATCACAGCCATTTACAGGCGCCCCGCAAGGGTTTATCTCTGCATATCTGGCAGTGAATAAATAAACCAACAACACTTTATTGTTTACGCTCCTTTCACACTTGTGTGTCTTAGGATCCGACTTGTGAGAGCCCAAGTCACAGGACACGTGAAATGCCGTGTATCTCTATGAGAGCCCTTCCAATTGACACTACTGAAGTCGCTGTGAGGTTCATGCAATAATTTGATCTGACATTGATAAGAGTTCAATGCCAGAGAGTGTGAATGTCTTATCAAAGTGACCCCAAAGATTGTATCAAAGTCACACTGAAAATCGCACAGCTTTCAGAGTCTGCTTTAAAGATGTACGGCGGTAGTAAAGCGGTTAAGGACCAAGAGACGGGTTCTATCTAGGGGTGCACCGACACCTAGCATTTGCGCAAGTATCGATACTCGCCCAAAAGCTCCAGATACTGAAACCGATACTTTGCGGCGTGATTTGCGTCAATAGAAAATGAATGGTCGCAAATCACACTGCAAAGAATTGCATGCGATTTGAACAGGAATTCGGTGCGGTTCCTGTCTGAATCGCATGTGATTTCCCCCACTGCTCCTTTGTGTGTAATGAAAAGGATAAAAGCGCCATCTAGTGGGCAGTTTCAAAAATGTTAGAACTCACAGTACATATCTGGCCACGTGCAAAATAATCTGCATAGGTGCCCCGGTCCGCCGATGATAGCAAATCGGGGCCACTGAGGTGCTCAAAGGGCTGGAGGAGATGTAGAGGCGATCCGCCTCCAAGCTGACATCACTTCTGCCCTATACCCACAGGGAGTCCCAGAACTTCTTCTCCAGCTCCGTGAGCACCTCCAGCGGCCGTGATTTGCTATCATCCGTGGACCAGGACACCTATGTGGATTATTTTGCATGTGGCCAGATGTACAGTGAGTTCTAACATTTTTTTTAAACTGCCCACTAGATGGCGCTTTTCCCTTTCTACACATACACAGGAGTAGTGGGGGAAATTGCATGCGATTCGGACAGGAATTGCACCGGAAAGGCTCCCCAATACACAAAGATTACCAAGGGGGTCCATTTATAAAAAGAATTTGCTGTACAAATACAACAAAAATTTGCATAACCTCCATATTTTTTCTAATATGATTATTGGCCATGATTGTCAGCGCCATCTAGTGGTTATAATTTTCATGATTGAGGTAAAAGACACCGTATTGTGGCCACTAGATAGCACTTCTGATCGTAGGAAATAAACATATTAGACAAAAGAAAACAGATTTTTGGTTGCTGTGCGAATGTTTGTCACATTCGTACAGCAAACTTTTTTTTTATAAAAAGACCCCAGGATTTAAGGAAGGATTGACACCTCTCATTAGAATATATTCGCTTATTCCAGAGTTCAGCCTTAAAGAATCTCGTACAATCGCATTTTGCAACTGTTTCAATTTTTTTACTAGTGTTGGTAATTACAGTAAACATTCGATATGTTGTTGTTGATAACATTATCTTTCTTGTGATGATCAGTTTCCATAATCATTGTCACCTCTCTGCAGTTTTTCCTGGTGTTGCCATGGTGATCATCGTCGTCTGTATCGGCTTCTTGGCGCTGATTGTTACTCTGGGGCTGTCAAGGATACACAACGTGCGGCAGAGAGGAGGATTTGATGGGGAGGAGCTTGAAACATCTAGTCAGCGGGATCCGTTCTGGGAGGACTCAGCGATGACCATAACTGTGAACCCTATGGAGGTAAGACCATGCATGGTGAACAGTCTACATCGTAACCAAGGGTCTCCTACATCCTAACCAAGGGTCTCCTACATCCTAACCAAGGGTCTCCTACATCCTAACCAAGGGTCTCCTACATTGTAACCAACGGACTCCTACATTGTAACCAAGTGTCTCCTACATCCTAACCAAGGGTCTCCTACATCCTAACCAAGGGTCTCCTACATCCTAACCAAGGGACTCCTACATTGTAACCAAGGGACTCCTACATTGTAACCAAGGGACTCCTACATCCTAACCAAGGGACTCCTACATTGTAACCAAGGGACTCCTACATTGTAACCAAGGGACTCCTACATTGTAACCAAGGGTCTCCTACATCCTAACCAAGGGTCTCCTACATCCTAACCAAGGGTCTCCTACATCCTAACCAAGGGTCTCCTACATTGTAACCAAGGGACTCCTACATTGTAACCAAGGGACTCCTACATTGTAACCAAGGGACTCCTACATTGTAACCAAGGGACTCCTACATTGTAACCAAAGGTCTCCTACATCCTAACCAAGGGTCTCCTACATCCTAACCAAGGGTCTCCTACATCCTAACCAAGGGTCTCCTACATCCTAACCAAGGGACTCCTACATTGTAACCAAGTGTCTCCTACATCCTAACCAAGGGTCTCCTACATCCTAACCAAGGGTCTCCTACATCCTAACCAAGGGACTCCTACATTGTAACCAAGGGACTCCTACATTGTAACCAAGGGACTCCTACATCCTAACCAAGGGACTCCTACATTGTAACCAAGGGACTCCTACATTGTAACCAAGGGACTCCTACATTGTAACCAAGGGTCTCCTACATCCTAACCAAGGGTCTCCTACATCCTAACCAAGGGTCTCCTACATCCTAACCAAGGGTCTCCTACATTGTAACCAAGGGACTCCTACATTGTAACCAAGGGACTCCTACATTGTAACCAAGGGACTCCTACATTGTAACCAAGGGACTCCTACATTGTAACCAAGGGACTCCTACATTGTAACCAAGGGACTCCTACATTGTAACCAAGGGACTCCTACATTGTAACCAAAGGTCTCCTACATCCTAACCAAGGGTCTCCTACATTGTAACCAAGGGTCTCCTACATTGTAACCAAGGGTCTCCTACATCCTAACCAAGGGTCTCCTACATTGTAACCAAGGGTCTCCTACATTGTAACCAAGGGTCTCCTACATCCTAACCAAGGGTCTCCTACATCCTAACCAAGGGACTCCTACATTGTAACCAAGGGACTCCTACATTGTAACCAAGGGACTCCTACATTGTAACCAAGGGACTCCTACATTGTAACCAAGGGTCTCCTACATCCTAACCAAGGGTCTCCTACATCCTAACCAAGGGTCTCCTACATCCTAACCAAGGGTCTCCTACATTCTAACCAAGGGTCTCCTACATCCTAACCAAGGGACTCCTACATTGTAACCAAGGGACTCCTACATTGTAACCAAGGGACTCCTACATTGTAACCAAGGGACTCCTACATTGTAACCAAGGGACTCCTACATTGTAACCAAGGGACTCCTACATTGTAACCAAGGGACTCCTACATTGTAACCAAAGGTCTCCTACATCCTAACCAAGGGTCTCCTACATCCTAACCAAGGGTCTCCTACATCCTAACCAAGGGTCTCCTACATCCTAACCAAGGGTCTCCTACATTGTAACCAAGGGACTCCTACATTGTAACCAAGGGACTCCTACATTGTAACCAAGGGACTCCTACATTGTAACCAAGGGACTCCTACATTGTAACCAAAGGTCTCCTACATCCTAACCAAGGGTCTCCTACATTGTAACCAAGGGTCTCCTACATCCTAACCAAGGGTCTCCTACATTGTAACCAAGGGTCTCCTACATTGTAACCAAGGGTCTCCTACATCCTAACCAAGGGTCTCCTACATCCTAACCAAGGGACTCCTACATCCTAACCAAGGGACTCCTACATTGTAACCAAGGGACTCCTACATTGTAACCAAGGGACTCCTACATTGTAACCAAGGGTCTCCTACATCCTAACCAAGGGTCTCCTACATCCTAACCAAGGGTCTCCTACATCCTAACCAAGGGTCTCCTACATCCTAACCAAGGGTCTCCTACATTGTAACCAAGGGTCTCCTACATCATAACCAAGGGACTCCTACATCCTAACCAAGGGTCTCCTACATCGTAACAAAGGGACTCCTACATTGTAACCAAGGGTCTTCTACATTGTAACCAAGGATCTCTTACATCATAACCAAGGGTCTCCTACATCCTAACCAAGGGACTCCTACATCCTAACCAAGGGACTCCTACATCCTAACCAAGGGACTCCTACATCCTAACCAAGGGACTCCTACATTGTAACCAAGGGTCTCCTACATCCTAACCAAGGGTCTCCTACATCGTAACCAAGGATCTCTTACATCATAACCAAGGGTCTCCTACATCGTAACCAAGGGACTCCTACATTGTAACCAAGGGTCTGCTACATTGTAACCAAGGGTCTCCTACATTGTAACCAAGGATCTCTGACATCATAACCAAGGGTCTCCTACATTGTAACCAAGGGTCTCCTACATTGTAACCAAGGATCTCTTACATCATAACCAAGGATCTCTTACATCATAACCAAGGGTCTCCTACATTGTAACCAAGGTTCTCCTACATTGTAACCAAGGGTCTCCTACATTGTAACCAAGGGTCTCCTACATTGTAACCAAGGGACTCCTACATTGTAACCAAGGGACTCCTACATTGTAACCAAGGGTCTCCTACATCCTAACCAAGGGTCTCCTACATCGTAACAAAGGGTCTCCTACATCGTAACAAAGGGTCTCCTACATCGTAACCAAGGGTCTCCTACATCGTAACCAAGGGTCTCCTACATCGTAACCAAGGGTCTCCTACATTGTAACCAAGGGACTCCTACATTTTAACCAAGGGACTCCTACACGGTAACCAAGGGTCTCCTACATCCTAACCAAGGGTCTCCTACATCCTAACCAAGGGTCTCCTACATCCTAACCAAGGGTCTCCTACATCCTAAACAAGGGTCTCCTACATCCTAACCAAGGGTCTCCTACATTGTAACCAAGGGTCTCCTACATTGTAACCAAGGGTCTCCTACATTGTAACCAAGGGTCTCCTACATCCTAACCAAGGGTCTCCTACATCCTAACCAAGGGACTCCTACATTGTAACCAAGGGACTCCTACATTGTAACCAAGGGACTCCTACATTGTAACCAAGGGACTCCTACATTGTAACCAAGGGTCTCCTACATCCTAACCAAGGGTCTCCTACATCCTAACCAAGGGTCTCCTACATCCTAACCAAGGGTCTCCTACATCCTAACCAAGGGTCTCCTACATTGTAACCAAGGGTCTCCTACATCATAACCAAGGGACTCCTACATCCTAACCAAGGGTCTCCTACATCGTAACAAAGGGACTCCTACATTGTAACCAAGGGTCTTCTACATTGTAACCAAGGATCTCTTACATCATAACCAAGGGTCTCCTACATCCTAACCAAGGGACTCCTACATCCTAACCAAGGGACTCCTACATCCTAACCAAGGGACTCCTACATTGTAACCAAGGGTCTCCTACATCCTAACCAAGGGTTTCCTACATTGTAACCAAGGGTCTCCTACATCCTAACCAAGGGTCTCCTACATCGTAACCAAGGATCTCTTACATCATAACCAAGGGTCTCCTACATCGTAACCAAGGGACTCCTACATTGTAACCAAGGGTCTGCTACATTGTAACCAAGGGTCTCCTACATTGTAACCAAGGATCTCTTACATCATAACCAAGGGTCTCCTACATTGTAACCAAGGGTCTCCTACATTGTAACCAAGGATCTCTTACATCATAACCAAGGATCTCTTACATCATAACCAAGGGTCTCCTACATTGAAACCAAGGTTCTCCTACATTGTAACCAAGGATCTCTTACATCATAACCAAGGATCTCTTACATCATAACCAAGGGTCTCCTACATTGTAACCAAGGGTCTCCTACATTGTAACCAAGGGACTCCTACATTGTAACCAAGGGACTCCTACATTGTAACCAAGGGTCTCCTACATCCTAACCAAGGGTCTCCTACATCCTAACCAAGGGTCTCCTACATCGTAACAAAGGGTCTCCTACATCGTAACAAAGGGTCTCCTACATCGTAACAAAGGGTCTCCTACATCGTAACCAAGGGTCTCCTACATCGTAACCAAGGGTCTCCTACATCGTAACCAAGGGTCTCCTACATTGTAACCAAGGGACTCCTACATTTTAACCAAGGGACTCCTACACGGTAACCAAGGGTCTCCTACATCCTAACCAAGGGTCTCCTACATCCTAACCAAGGGTCTCCTACATCCTAACCAAGGGTCTCCTACATCCTAAACAAGGGTCTCCTACATCCTAACCAAGGGTCTCCTACATCCTAACCAAGGGTCTCCTACATCCTAACCAAGGGTCTCCTACATCCTAACCAAGGGTCTCCTACATCCTAACCAAGGGTCTCCTACATTGTAACCAAGGGTCTCCTACATTGTAACCAAGGATCTCTTACATTGTAACCAAGGATCTCTTACATCGTAACCAAGGGTCTCCTACATCCTAACCAAGGGTCTCCTACATCGTAACCAAGGGTCTCCTACATCCTAACAAAGGGTCTCCTACATCCTAACAAAGGGTCTCCTACATCCTAACAAAGGGTCTCCTACATCTTAACAAAGGGTCTCCTACATCGTAACCAAGGGTCTCCTACATCGTAACCAAGGATCTCTTACATCGTAACCAAGGGTCTCCTACATCCTAACCAAGGGTCTCCTACATCCTAACCAAGGGTCTCCTACATCCTTACCAAGGGTCTCCTACATCGTAACAAAGGGTCTCCTACATCGTAACAAAGGGTCTCCTACATCTTAACAAAGGGTCTCCTACATCGTAACTGAGGGTCTCCTACATCGTAACCAAGGGTCTCCTACATCATAACCAAGGGACTCCTACACTGTAACCAAGGGTCTCCTACACTGTAGCAAAGGGTCTCCTACACTGTAACAAAGGGTCTCCTACATCGTAACAAAGGGTCTCCTACATCGTAACCAAGGGTCTCCTACATCGTAACCAAGGGTCTCCTACATCGTAACCAAGGGTCTCCTACATCGTAACCAAGGGTCTCCTACATAGTAACCAAGGGACTCCTACACTGTAACCAAGGGTCTCCTACATTGTAACCAAGGGTCCCCTACATTGTAACCAAGGGTCTCCTACATCGTAACCAAGGGTCTCCTACATCGTAACCAAGGGTCTCCTACATAGTAACCAAGGGACTCCTACACTGTAACCAAGGGTCTCCTACATTGTAACCAAGGGTCCCCTACATTGTAACCAAGGGTCTCCTACATCGTAACCAAGGGTCTCCTACATCGTAACCAAGGGTCTCCTACATAGTAACCAAGGGTCTCCTACATTGTAACCAAGGGTCCCCTACATTGTAACCAAGGTCCAAGGTTCTCATACATTGTAACCATAACTCAGGAAATGCTAATGACAGACTCCACAACTCCAACCAAAACCTTCCTTTTATAATGTATAAAATGAGGAAGGAAGTATATAGTTTGTGGGCACCACTCCAAATTTTTGAGTTCAGGTGATCTCAGTGAGGGGTATTGTTTATACTACAGCATACAAAGACATTTTAGACCAGTGATCTCCAAACTGTGGCCTGGGGGCTGGATGCGACCCTTTTGCTTGCCTTTATCTGGCCCTTGACACTCCACCTATTGACACCAATGATGGATCACTATTCCTTCCACTGACACCAATGATGAGGCACTATTCCTCCCACTGATACCAATGATGGGGCACTATTCCTCCCACTGACACCAATGATGGGGCACTATTCCTCCCACTAATACCAATGATGGGGCACTATTCCTCCCACTGATACCAATGATGGGGCACTATTTCTCCCACTGACACCAATGATGGGGCACTATTCCTCCCACTAATACCAATGATGGGGCACTATTCCTCCCACTGATACCAATGATGGGACACTATTCCCTCCACTGATACCAATGATGGGGCACTATTTCTCCTACTGACACCAATGATGGGGCACTATTCCTCCCACTAACAGCAATGATGAGACACTATTCCTCCCACTGACACCAATGATGGGGCACTATTCCTCCCACTAATACCAATGATGGGGCACTATTCCTCCCACTGACACCAATGATGGGGCACTATTCCTCCCACTGATACCAATGATGGGGCACTATTCCTCCCACTGATACCAATGATGGGGCACTATTCCTCCCACTGACACCAATGATGGGGCACTATTCCTCCCACTAATACCAATGATGGGGCACTATTCCTCCCACTGATACCAATGATGGGACACTATTCCCTCCACTGATACCAATGATGGGGCACTATTCCTCCCACTGACACCAATTATGGGGCACTATTCCTCACACTGACACCAACTATGGATCACTATTCCTTCCACTGACACCAGTTATGGGGCAATATTCCTTTCACGGACACCAAAAATGTGGCACTGTTCTTCTCACTGACACCAATGATGGGGTACTATTCCTTCCACTGACACCAATGATGGGGTACTATTCCCTTCACGGACACCAATGATGGGGCACTATTCCTCTCACTGATATCAACAGTGTGGCACCATTCTTCTCATGGACACCAATGATGGGGCATTGTTACCCACGCCAGGACATTTTCTACTCCCAATGGCAACGGTCTGCCCCTCTAAATCCTGAAGGATAGTAAACTGGCCCTTTGTTTAGAAAGTTTGGAGACCCCTGACCTAGACAGTTGTGTTTTGGTGAGAGTTTGATGAAGATCCATTCGTGTTTCAGCATGATTCTGGCCCTGTGCACCAATCCAGCTCCATAAAGACATGGCACAGAGCCCTGACCTCAACCCTAATGAACACCTTTGGGATTAATTGAAATGGCCATATGGAGCCAGATCTTCTCATCCAACATCAGTTACCTGACCATACAAATGTCTGTGGGAATGTTGTGCCCATTCAGCCAAAATATTGTTTGTAAGGTCAGGCAGAGAAGTTGGATGAGAAGATCTAGCTTGCAATTGCTCTGACGTCAACCCTACTGAAGACCTTTGGCATATATTGGAACAGTGATTGTGAGCCAGGTCTTCTCATCCAACTTCAGTATCTGACCTTACAACCAATCTTTTGGCTTAAAGGGCACAACATTTCCATAGATACATTCCAAAATCTTGTGGAAAGCCTTCCCAGAGGAGTGGAGGCTGCAAAAGGGAGATCAGCTTCATGTCTATGGTTTAGGAACAGAAATGGCCATGAAATAGAATCTCCATCGATCTCATATAGGTGTGATATTTAGGTGCCCACAAAACTATGGCGTAGGTGTATTAGTCAGGTGTCCATAAACGTTTGACCATCCAGTGTATGTAGGTCTCTCCTTCATATACCTTTTTTTTTTGTCTTTCTCTTTCAGTCCTTGCAGTCTCGTAATGTGGGCCCTAAACAGAAAGCAGCCGTCCCAGAGAAGGGGGACCTGGAAGACGAGTCACGCTGAAGGCCAACTCTTACAAGCCGTGCATATGTGTGCTTCTCGCTTATGTGTCATTCCCACCATCACCTGGTGTGTCTGCCACATCCTGACACAACTGTGCGGTGTTTGCGCCACTTAACCTACGCACTCTTCTAGGGGCGTGTGCGATGTTTTGACACTCTAAGCAGGGAGTGCCACGTATAGACACTCAAGACTGGGGCTATCCTGTTTTATTCCTTGATTTGAAGCGCGTGCTTTCTTCGGAGTGTCTCTATCTTGGACACATTCGCTGGATTGTGCGTCATGCGCTCATCATCTCTCTTGTTCTGGACGCCCCTCCCCCACACCCCCCACCCCTCTCCCTCACAACTCATGTCATCATTTCTCAGGGGAAAATTTGCCGCCTCCTCTCCTTCATGCTGTGTTTGTAACGGTCTCATGTGATGTTTCGACATTAGGTTTTTGAGGGGCTGCGGATTCACTCCCTACTTAGATTATCACTCAATACTTTAACGCCAAAGGGGGTCAGATTCACGCCAACATCTGGGACTAGTGCCTTATTTATCAATGCCTGAACTAAGAACTGTCTGGATTACTTTCAGCACCCGGTCAGACTCTCCTTTTCATTTTCTTTGTGAACATGAAAGAAAATTGGGTTTTTATGGCCAGTTTTGGGTTTGTTATGGACAACAAACAGTTCTCTGTGCTCTAGCCTCATGGAACTTTGTTCATCAAAGTATCAGAGATAAGAAGAGATAAGAACCATCTTTCTTGCCCATATTAACCAATGGAGCCTCTGTTTCGTTCTTTCTTAAAAGGCCAATTAACTCAAAACTAGGTTCTGCTTTATTGTTGGCAAGTTCCATCAAGCCTGTGCTTGAAGACTTCAATGTTGGGTCACACCTTTAAAGGATTCATTACAATGTGAACAAATAACTAAAGTGTTAAAGGGGATAGAGGCAATACCGCAAAGAAATCTCACCATTGGAGTCTCCAAGAGATAGAAGAAACTCTGAATTGACCCATTGGTGCCTACCCAAGAAGTGGTCTATAGAGCTGGCCTTTAAAGTAGAGAATTTGGCCACCTTGGGAAAAGCAGACAGTCCTTCCTTCAGACACGATAAATAAGACCATATGTCTTCCTTGTGTACCAGAAAAACCTTCCCAACTCCCGGAAGTCCTTTGTTTATAGAGAGGCTGATGACCCCGGGACACCATGGCCTAAAATTAGCCTTCTTACCCCACTTACCATCCATCCACCCATTCCATCACCATTTCCTCTCTATAACGGGACTTCATTAGTAAAAGCTAGTGCGCGGAAAAAGGTGTCCATGTGGCTCACATCAACCAATCATTTTTCAGCACAGCTTCAACAATGACACATGATTGGTTCCTGCGAGCAATGGCCTTGATTCCTTAACCCCAGCGTTTACCAGTTTGCCCCGGTCATCTTCTTCCACCCCCCCTCACCGTGAGTCATCTTTCAGTCCCTGCGAAGGGAGTTTTCAGAAAAGAGGGGGTCACGACGATGAATGAAATAACACTGATTTCTGGTATAAATATATATAAAACTATATATAAAAAAAATATATAGAAAAGATCTTGCCTCTGTGTGTGTTTTTTTTTCTGGGTAGGAGTTAAAGTGTATGTAAAACTTTACAATGATTTCTCTTATTTGATCTCTTCTCTGGTCTGTTAAACTTACGGTACTATTAAAAGTATTTTGTTATATCGGCTTGATAAGTGCAAAAAAAATACCTGTTGATCCTGCCAGAAACCTTGTGAGCCAAGAACTTCCTGGGCTATCTCACTGTCGTGCATTGATATCAGTCCAGTTGTTCCCAGTTCTCTCTGTGGATTACTGAATAAACCTGAGTATTGTTCATGCAGGGCAAGGCAGCAGGTTCTTTGTAATAGTGAATAAAGTGAATTTGTGCAGCGCTGAATAATTTAAGTACATATAGGAAATCAATAATAAACATATAAAAGTGTGGTGAAGTGATAACGTCCTCACCCAGTGACGCAACATGTAAGGTCGGAGCCTACCAAGTGACGTCATCATGCCTAGATATGGTGCTGCTAGCGGTGGTCTCCTCCAACACCAGCAAGTCCCCTAGGTAGAGTGATGAGTCCCCCTCCCAAGGACGCAACACATAAGAGCGGAGTGGAGCATAGTGTTGGAACTGCTAACAGCGGTCTCTACATTGTTCTTCCAAAACATGTGCACGTTCTTTATTTATATGTATATACTGTGATCTTCCACTTGTGAACCAGTGAACACCTTCTCCAACACCATCAAGTCCACTTGGTGGTGGAGTGATGAAGTCCCCTCCCAGTGACACAACATGTAGGGTCGGAGCCTACCAAGTGACGTCATCATGCCCAGCTGGATGGTGTTGGAACTGCTTGCAACGGTTTCTACATTGTGCTTCCAAAAGTGCATGTTCTTTCTTTATATGTATATACTGCGATCTTCCACTTGTGAACCAGTGAACACCTCCTCCAACACCATCAAGTTTACTTGGAGGTGGAGTGAGGAAGTCCCCTCCCAGGGACGCAACACTTAACAGCGGATCCTACCAAGTGACGTCATCTTGCCCAGCTGCTTGGCAATGGATTTTTAGGGGAACTCCAAGCCAAAATGTAAAAAAAAAAAACAGCGTGGGGTCCCCCCCAAAATCCATACCAAGCCCTTTGCGTCTGGCATGGAATTTAAGGGGAACTCCTCGCCAGAATTGAAAAAAAACATGTCACATGACATCAGAAGGGGCGGGTTCACTCGGTTACATAACTGGGTGGCCCCACCCTTGCCTATATAACAGCTGTCACAGCCAAGAGACAACAGTCGGTGGGAGCCCTCCCATCGAGGCGGAGCTTTTTTTTTTCTATTTTCCCCCCACAACCACTGGGCCAGGGTTGTGGGGACAAGTCCTTTGTCCCCATTAACATGGGGACAAGGGGCTTTGGGGGGACCCTAAAGCACCCTCCCCATGTTGAGGGCAAGCGGCCTGGTATGGTTCAGGGGGGGGTGCTCGCTCAATCCCCCCCCCCCCTTTCCTGGCCTGCCAGGCTGCTTGCTCAGATAAGGGTCTGGTATTGATTTTGGGGGGGGGGCGTCAATTTTTAAAAAATTTTGACGTGGAGTTTCCCTTAAAATCTATACCAGACCTGAAGAGCCTGGTATGGATTTTGAAGGGGACCCCATGCCTTTTGTTTTCTTAATTCTGTCAGGGTTCCCCTTAACCACTTCAATACACTATTATATACTCTGCATTGACTGCACTGTATATATATTCTACACTGACTACACTAAATATATATATATATATCTATATCTATCTAACCTGCCTAATCTAGCTCAAATTCTCAATCTCTTTCCATAAGGGCCCTTTCACACAGGGGCAGCGTCTGCGGTAAAGCGCCGCTATTCGGACGCTAGCAGGGCAGTTTTACCCCCTGCTAGCGGCCGAGAAAGCGTTAAAAAACCACTGCAGAGGCGCTTTGCCGGCGATATAGCCGCGCTGTCCCATTTATTTCAATGGGCAGGAGCGCTGAAGGAGCGGTATACAATCCGCTCCTTCACCGCTCTGAAGATGCTGCTAGCAGGACTTTTTTTCCCGTCCTGCTAGCGCACCGCTCCAGTGTGGAAGCCCTCGGGGCTTTCACAGTGGATACAAAGAAGCGGCACTTTCGGGTCGGTTTGCAGGCGCTATTATTAGCGCAATAGCGCCTGCAAACTGCCCCAGTGTGAAATAGCAGGGCCCCATAGCAAAATGTTGTATGGGGCCCCCCTGCAAACAGACCCCCCCCCCAACAGCTGCCCTAGTGTCAATGCAGCGTGACCTGTGCCCAATGCAGCGTGACCTGTGCCCCATACAGCGTGACCTGTGCCCCATACAGCGTGGCCTGTGCCCCATACAGCGTGACATGTGCCCCATACAGCCTGGTCTGCCTGTGCCCCATACAGCCCCACCTATGCAGAGGAAGAGGCAAGCCACCCGGATCAGCAGAGAGCGGGATTGCCCGCTGTAATAGCTTTCATTTGAATTTCCTGTCTTCCCGGGGCTCATCTTCACATAGTCCCACCTCTTGGCCCGACGCCTTCGATGACGTCACATGTCTATCAAAGGCACCGGGCCAAGAGGTGGAGCTATGTGACGTGAGCCCCGGGAACACTGGAAGTTCTAATGAAAGCTATTACATCGGGCAATTCAGCTCTCTGCTGATACGGACAGCTCGCCTCTTCCTTTCCTCTCTCTTCCCCTGGCTGGGAGACTGTGCCGGCGGTGCTCTTATCCTCACTGGGCCCCAATTGGCAGCGGGCCCCATAGCGCCGGCATGGGTCGCTATGGTGGTAGTTACGCCCCTGCGTCCCATATATTTCGATCCCTATCCAAGTTCAAATCCCTCGATAAAAATACAACACAATCACATGAACTGTTCATTGTCTCAAAAGTGACTGGGAAGTGAACGGCGGGCTGGGCAGGGTGACAGATCGGCCACAACTTTCATCAGCCCCTACGGGGGTACCGCTACACATAATTATTGGTTTATTATTGATTTCCTATATGTGCTTATATTATTTAGCGCTGCACAATTTCTCTTCGCTATATCCTTTATGGTCTGTGAGTGATACAGAGGGTGCTGGCTGCTTATTGTGTTGAAAGTTTCTTTAAATATTTTTATTGTTCTTTGTAGTGCACATACTCATCTCCCCCTCTATATTAGTGATGATCTATGGATTCATCTGAACCCAGTCTGGCCTTAACCCATTGGAAGGCCCTGATAGCAGGCCGCCAGCCCAATCAGCTGCAGCCACGGAATGCTCTGCAGCCACATGTAAGAAAGGAGCCAGGCATACATGAGTAAGAAAGGGGCGGGGATACTGGTGACATCATAGACCTAATATGGCAACATGGCTATATTTGGACAATGTGATTGACCAGCTATGGCCATGTGGAAATTAGCTACTCTATATTCAGCCACCAGGAGTGTGGAGAAGTATCCACTACTACTCCACGTAGGGAGGAGCATGTGACTCACTCCCCTCCTCTCATGTGACAATGTTGGTACTTAGTGATTGGCCCAGTATTGTCCCATAGGGTGGGGAGAGGGTCACATAGCCATTGGCCAACTATGACCATGTGGACCTTATCTACTCTATATTCAGCCACCAGGAATGTGGAGAAGCACCCATTACTACTCCAGGTAGGAAGGAGCATGTGACTCACTCCCTTTCTGCTCCTGTGACAATGCTGGTACTTAGTGATTGGCCCAGTATTGTCCCATAGGGTGGGGAGAGGGTCACATAGCCATTGGCCAACTATGACCACATGGACCTTAGCTACTCTATATTTAGCCACCAGGAATGTGGAGAAGTACCCACTACTACTCCAGGTAGGGAGGAGCATGTGACTCACTCCCTTCCTCTCATGTGACAATGCTGGTACTTAGTGATTGGCCCAGTATTGTCCCATAGGGCGGGGAGAGAGTCCTAAACTCTTTATCGGTTGTGATTTGAGCGACTCAGATGGGGTTTTCCTCCCTTGCTCCCAGAGACTGAATGGAGGGAAGGAGAGGTGGATGCTGCATGGGGAAAACACAGTTGTTGTTTTTAAGTGGTTGTAAATCCTCCATATCCCCAGTGAAGGGGATATGGGAGATACATAGAGATGAAACAAATCCTCCTACATAAGTTGTACCTGTTTATCTACAGTAGTCTTTCCCCTACATTCATTCAAAGTCCAGAATTTACACAGGATATCTCAGCTTTGAAAACCAGGGGGTGGGGAGCTGAAGTTACACCAGAGAGGAGAGCTCAGAGAGCTGATTGGAGAGAAGGGACACATCCCCCTTCACACAGGAACAGAGCTGAGACTGTCAATCACAGGCTGTGTGCTGGAGCTCCCTCCCTTTATCTCTTGGTGTTGGGAAAACTTGTCAGAAGTGACTCAATCAGATAGCAGAGGAAGGAGGCAGATAGACAGAAATGATGCTTAGTGCTCTGGACTGAGACAAGTACACACTATAGAGGGAGATGCTTTGTTCAGATTTCATGTCTGAGGGTTACAATCACTTTTACCGGTTCCCGACCGGATCACGTAGATATACTGCTGCAGAATGGCTCTCCTGGGTGAAAACCCCATACGGGTACAGCTTTGCCTTTAAGAGCCGCCAGAGGCGGGGGACCCGTAGCACGGGTGGTCGCGGGCGCCAGCATGGGGATTTGTGTGTGAACACACATTTAGCCCCTTGATCGCCCCCTAGTGTTAACCCCTTGCTTGTGTCAAAAGTGTCCGATCTGTCTGTCGCAATATCGCAGTACCGCTAAAAATCGCAGATCACCTCCATTACTAGTAAAAAAAAATAATAATAATAAAAATGCCATAAAAATGCCATAAATCTTTCCCATAGTTTGTAGACGCTATAACTTTTGCGCGAACCAATCAATATACGCTTATTGCCATTTTTTTACCAAAAATATATAGAAGAATACATATCGGCCTAAACTGATGACATTTTTTTTTTTTTTTTTTTATTTGGGGATATTTATTATAGCAAAAAGTAAAAAATATTGTTTTTTTTTTAAATTGTCGCTCTTTTTTTGTTTATAGCGCAAAAAATTAAAACCGCAGAGGTGATCAAATACCACCAAAACGAAATCTCTATTTGTGGGAAAGAAAGGACGCAAATTTCGTTTGGGTACAGCATCGCACGACCGCGCAATTGTCAGTTAAAGCCACACAGCGCCGAATTGTAAAAAGTGCTCTGGTCAGGAAGGGGGTAAAATCTTCCGGGGGCTGAAGTGGTTAAAGGCATAGTCCGCCTATGCAAAAAACAAAAACAAAAAAATGAACCAATAATGCATTAATAAAATGAATGCGCATTTAATAAACGTTCGCATGCGGCCTGCAGAGCATTGGAACCACGATCAGTGCGCTGCGGGTACATTGCACGGGCCCCAGGTCTGTACGGAGATACGGACGGTCTGATAAGGAGTTGGAGGAAGTAAACAATGGACTACAAGTGTGGTGATGCAATCTTTGAGTCCCTTTGCTGTGGGGGAAGATGGGATTTGTAGTTTTCCAATGCATTGATCCTTGTGGCATGGAGAAGCAACCTACAATTCAGGTAAGTGGGGAGGGGAAGGCTGGGAGGGGAGGGGTTTGGGGAATGCTACAATGTTCATGTTACACCATAAATATGGAATATCCAGTCAGGTCCATAAATATTGGGACATGGACACAATTCTAATCTTTTTGGCTCTATACACCACCACAATGGATTTGAAATGAAAGGAACAAGGTGTGCTTCAACTGCAGACTTTCAGCTTTAATTTGAGGGTATTTACATCTAAATCAGGTGAACGGTGTAGGAATTACAACAGTTTGCATATGTGCCTCCCACTTTTTAAGGGACCAAAAGTAATGGGACAATTGGCTGCTCAGCTGTTCCATGGCCAGGTGTGTGTTATTCCCTCATTATCCCATTTACAAGGAGCAGATAAAAGGCCCAGAGTACATTTCAAGTGTGCTATTTGCATTTGGAATCTGTTGCTGTCAGCTCTCAATATGAGATCCAAAGAGCTGTCACTATCAGTGAAGCAAGCCATCATTAGGCTGAAAAAACAAAACAAACCCATCAGAGAGATAGCAAAAACATTAGGTGTGGCCAAATCAACTGTTTGGAACATCCTTAAAAAGAAAGAATAGATCGGTGAGCTCAGCAACACCAAAAGACCCGGAAGACCACGGAAAACAACTGTGGTGGATGACCGAAGAATTCTTTCCCTGGTGAAGAAAACACCCTTCACAACATTGGTCAGATGAAGAACACTCTCCAGGAGGTAGGTGTATGTGTGTCAAAGTCAACAATCAAGAGAAGACTTCACCAGAGTAAATACAGAGGGTTCACCACAAGATGTAAACCATTGGCGAGCCTCAAAAACAGGAAGGCCAGATTAGAGTTTGCCAAACAACATCTAAAAAAGCCTTCACAGTTCTGGAACAACATCCTATGGACAGGTGAGACCAAGATCAACTAGTACCAGAGTGATGGGAAGAGAAGAGTATGGAGAAGGAAAGGAACTGCTCATGATCCAAAGCATACCACCTCATCAGTGAAGCATGGTGGTGGTAGTGTCATGGCGTGGGCATGTATGGCTGCCAATGGAACTGGTTCTCTTGTATTTATTGATGTTGTGACTGCTGACAAAAGCAGCAGGATGAATTCTGAAGTGTTTCGGACAATATTATCTGCTCATATTCAGCAAAATGCTTCAGAACTCATTGGACGGAGCTTCACAGTGCAGATGGACAATGACCCGAAGCATACTGCAAAAGCAACCAAAGAGTTTTTTAAGGGAAAGAAGTGGAATGTTATGCAATGGCCAAGTCATTCACCTGACCTGAACCCGATTGAACATGCATTTCACTTGCTGAAGACAAAACTGAAGGGAAAATGCCCCAAGAACAAGCAGGAACTGAAGATAGTTGCAGTAGAGGCCTGACAGAGCATCACCAGGGATGAAACCCAGCGTCTGGTGATGTCTATGTGTTCCAGACTTCAGGATGTAATTGACTGCAAAGGATTTGCAACCAAGTATTAAAAAGTGAAAGTTTGATGGATGATTGTTAATCTGTCCCATTACTTTTGGTCCTATAAAAAGTGGGAGGCACATATACAAACTGTTGTAATTCCTACACCGTTCACCTGATCTGGATGTAAATACCCTCAAATTAAAGCTGAAGGTCTGCAGTTAAAGCACATCTTGTTCATTTCATTTCAAATCCATTGTGGTGGTGTATAGAGCCAAAAAGATTAGAATTGTGTCGATGTCCCAATATTTATGGACCTGACTGTAATATAAAAGGTGGACTATCCTCTTAAACGGAATCCACGGCCTTTACCATCCATGTAAATCACTTTATTAATTGACAAAGACATAAGATGCACCCCGTGTAGCTTTATGCGCCTTATTTGCATATTCTAACATTATTAGAACACACTTCACACTTCACACATTCACAGCGGCGTCGGGTCACTGAACCGCACGCGCTAATTGACATCACGCCCTAATTATAGAGATTCCTCAATCGTTCTTCAATAACACGAGCGTTCATTTTATTTTTTTAGGGCTGAAATCACACCAGAAGGCGATGTGAGAAACCCGCGTTCCGCGTGCGTTCCCCACACACGCATTCCAAACGCACTGCAGTCTGCAGCAGGTAGAGGTGTTAACGACATCCCAAATGCAGGTCTCACCGGATCGCATGGTACAACTGATTCGGTTGCTGTGCGTCTTTTTTTTTTTTTTTTTTTTTTTTAAGGTTGTGCGTGGACAAGTATATCTTGTGTGCGGTCCGGTGCGATTTCATTGGATGGGCTGAAAACCGTACTTCACCCGTATCGCATGTGAATCGCACAGGAAAGCCCAGCGCGGTCCTCTGCGATTCATGGTGAGAACCGGCCCACAGGGGTTACATGTTCTGCGGGTGGAAGCAATTATTAAAGCCCAACTCCGCCCAGAAAGTAGCGATAGACAGAAACTCTTTCAAAGGTTTTAACTTAAAGCGGAGGTCCGCTAAAAAAAAATCAAAGTCTGCAGCTACAAATACCGCAGCTGCTGACTTTTAAAATAAAGGACACTGACCTGTCCAGGGCGCCCGTCATGTCCTCCCCCGAAGCCGATCCATCCCTCGGGTGGAGGCGCCGCCATCTTCAGTAAGGGAAGGAGGAAGTGATGCGGCTTCACAGCCTGGTTCCCTACTGCACATGCAGTAGGGAAAAAAAGTAACCTTTTGGATGGGGCGGGCTTTAAAATCAGTGAGCAGGGCTTACTACCGCATATTGCGGATAATAATATGTTACTACTACTATTATTAATACTAATAATAATGTAATAATATGTTACTACTATTACTACTACTATTAATAATACTAATAATAATAATGTAATAATATGTTACTACTATTACTACTACTAATAATAATAAAAACAAAAATCATAATAATAATGTGTTACCACTACTACTACCAAAGGTGTGCGCAGCCTATCGCATTAGGGTGTGCACCTCAAAGCTCCAACACATATGCGTGTGTGACATATTTACTGGCCTCTTCCCTGTGTCCATCCTGAAACAATGGGGGGGGGGGGGCAAGGGAGCACACGGGGGGACACGGGCAGCAGAAAGAAGAGAAACAGGGACAGGAGGGGGGGTGGGGTTGGCATATATTAGTACCGATCACCTGTATGTTCCTCCAGTGGCAGCTGAATGTCGGCAAGAGGGAGAGGAGGAGAAGCCTACTTTCAGCTGCTGCAGGAGGAAAATACAGATCGGTTCCACTAAATTCCACCTCTGTCACCTCCGCCGTCTCTCTTATCCAGGTTCTGGGGGTCGACAAGGAAGGATTGTTGTCTACCTGTTTGTTACCTGCCCGCGATCGACAGGTAGATCGCGATTGACAGGTTGCCAACCCCAGGATTAGGGTGTGCCCAGGCACACCCCTGGGACACGCCTATGACTACTACTAATAATAATAATATGTTACTACTACTACTACTACTACTACTACTACTATCACTACTACTCTCCATGGGAAAGCCAGAGGAGGAGCACACAGAGGGGCAGAGGAGGAGGACATGGGGAGTGGAGGACAAGGACACGGGGGCAGAGGAGGACACGGGGGGGGTGAAGAAGTAGCACATAGGGGCCCGGAGGAGCACACAGATGGGACAGAGGAGGAGGACACAGGGGGTGGAGAAGGAGCACATAGCAGCATGAGGAGCACACAGGGGGCCAGAGTAGGAGCACACAGGAGGGAGGAGGACAGGGGGGGCAGGGGAGGAAGACACGGGGGGGTGGAGGAGGAGCACACAGAGGGGAAGGAGGAGGAGGACATGGGGGTGGAGTAGGAGCACACAGCGGGGGCAGAAGAGGAGGACATGGGGGGGATGAAGGAGGAGCACATAGGGGCCGGAGGAGCACACAGGGGGGGGCGGGGGATTGAAAAGGAGCACATGGGAGCCAGAGGAGCACACAGGGGGCTGGAGGAGGAGCACACAGAGGGGGCAGAGGAGGAGGATACGGGGAAGCCGGAGGAGGAGCACATGGAGGATGGAGGAGGAGCACACAGAGGGGGTGGAGGAGGAGGACATGGGGGGTGGAGGAGGAGCACACAGAGGGGGCGGAGGAGGAGGACATGGAGGTGGAGGAGGATCACATAGGGGGCCAGAAGAGGGGGATACGGGGGGGTGGAGGAGGAGTACAAAAGGGGGAGTGGAGGAGGAGCACACGGGGCGGAGGAGGAGCACACGGGGGGCAGAGGAGGAGGACACAGGGGGGTGAAGGAGAAGCACACGGTGGGAGGAGAAGGACACGGGAGGACAGTCGGGGTGATTGGAACGGTGGTGGGGACAGCTGTAAGCACCGATCTCTCTGTATAGGTTTTCAGCTGACAGCCACAGAAGGGAGAGGAGGAGAAGTGGCTGTCAGCTGCTTCACTGAAAATTATACAGGTAGATCGGTGCTTGCCCACCCCCCCCCCCCTCACCAATCACTCCCGACTGTCAACCAGGGATGATCATCCATGGGTGCAGTGTGGGTCCCAGTGGCTCCCCTTCGGGGGCCATGTTTAGTGAACACCCTGCAGGCATGGATGATACGCCACTGCAGTGAAGTGAATAGGGCTGCACCATAACCATGAGTGACATTTCTGGTCTGGGGTGGGTGCAGTGCTGGTGCAGACTGTGGACCTACACAAGGGCCCTCTGGGTTTTAGTGGCTCATTTACATAAAATGTGGATAGGGGGAGTACTAGGACCCCCTCCAGCTATTATCATCATCACATAATATGAGCCATTGATTCGAATGGGGCTGCACTCCTCTGATGATATAATTCCCCCATATGCATTGTACTTTTAATTGAACTCGGACCAGATTTACATCTCAGGAGCCAATAGGAAGAGAATTCTGAAGCGCTAACATCAGCTTAAAGTGTAAGTACACCTTCAGGAAGAGTTTTGGAAAATCCCCCCATGTAATTGTACATCTAATGAATAGTACATACCATAGCTCTTCCAGTTGAAAATGGTGAAGGTCCTCCCATTGCAGATGTAACTGTTTTGGGTCCACTCCAGAAAGAAAGATGGCTCCTCCCATAACGCTTCGTCCTGCCATTTGCCCTTTGAATTTCTCTAGATTTTACCCCCTAGTGGCTGTTCTGGGCTGTTTAAACCAAGTTGTCCTCTCCCGGGAGTGGACATTTTGGGGTTGATTTACTAAAGGCAAATAGGCAGCACTTCTTCTGAAGAGGACCTAAAACAGCTACATCTGTAATGAGAGGACCTTCATCATTTCCACCAGGAGTAGCTACGGTATGTATAATTATTAGATGTAGAACTGTATAGGGGGATCTTCTAAAAAGCTTCCTGATAGTGGAACTTGCACTCCAAGCTTGAAGTACATGGGAATTCTGAGAATTGGGAGTCGGAGAGAAGGCCTTTCAGGTCAAGTGACCATAACTACAGATGAGGAATGTTCCTAAATGGTTTTACAACGTCAAGCCCTGTACTAGAGGCTCCATGGGAGGCCACTTTACGAGGCTATAAAGTTTGGCTTGCCTGATACCAACTGATGGATTAAACAAAATCCAACTAACCATTCACAAAATTACCAGCCCGATTAATGTTTAATGACTCGTTATAAATTAGGCTTACAGTTGCCAACTCTACAGAAAGTCAACCATCACTGCAGCCCTCCACCAGTCAGGGCTTTATGGCAGAGTGGCCCGACGGAAGCCTCTCCTCAGTGCAAGACACATGAAAGCTGCATGGAGTTTGCTAAAAAACACCTGAAGGACTCCAAGATGGTGAGAAATAAGATTCTCTGGTCTGATGAGACCAAGATAGAACTTTTTGGCCTTAATTCTAAGTGGTATGTGTGGAGAAAACCAGGCACTGCTCATCATCTGTCCAATACAGTCCCAACAGTGAAGCATGGTGGTGGCAGCATCATGCTGTGGGGGTATTTTTCAGCTGCAGGGACAGGACGACTGGTTGCAATCGAGGGAAAGATGAATGCGGCCAAGTACAGGAATATCCTGGATGAAAACCTTCTCCAGAGTGCTCAGGACCTCAGACTGGGCCGAAGGTTTACCTCCCAACAAGACAATGACCCTAAGCACACAGCTAAAATAACGAAGGAGTGGCTTCACAACAACTCTGTGACTGTTCTTGAATGGCCCAGCCAGAGCCCTGACTTAAACCCAATTGAGCATCTCTGGGGAGACCTAAAAATGGCCGTCCACCAATGTTTACCATCCCCCCTGACAGAACTGGAGAGGATCTGCAAGGAGGAATGGCAGAGGATCCCCAAATCCAGGTGTGAAAAACTTGTTGCATCTTTCCTAAAAAGACTCATCAAAAGGGGCTTCTACTAAATACTGAGCAAAGGGTCTGAATACTTAGGAGCATGTGATATTTCAGTTTTTCTTTTTTAATAAAGCTGCAAAAATGTCAACAATTCTGTGTTTTTCTGTCAATATGGGGGGCTGTGTGTACAATATGGGGGGCTGTGTGTACAATATGGGGTGATGTGTGTATAATATGGGGAGCTGTGTGTACAATATGGGGTGTTGTGTGTACAATATGGGGTGTTGTGTGTATAATATGGGGAGCTGTGTGTACAATATGGGGTGTTGTGTGTACAATATGGGGGCTGTGTGTACAATATGGGGGGCTGTGTGTATAATATGGGGAGCTGTGTGTACAATATGGGGTGTTGTGTGTACAATATGGGGTGTTGTGTGTATAATATGGGGAGCTGTGTGTACAATATGGGGTGTTGTGTGTACAATATGGGGGCTGTGTGTACAATATGGGGGGCTGTGTGTACAATATGGGGGGCTGTGTGTACTATATGGGGAGCTGTGTGTACAATATGGGGGGCTGTGTGTACAATATGGGGAGCTGTGTGTACAATATGGGGTGCTGTGTGTACAATATGGGGGGCTGTGTGTACAATATGGGGGGCTGTGTGTACAATATGGGGTGCTGTGTGTACAATATGGGGTGATGTGTGTACAATATGGGGTGCTGTGTGTACTATATGGGGGGCTGTGTGTACAATATGGGGCGCTGTGTGTACAATATGGGGTGCTGTGTGTACAATATGGGGAGCTGTGTGTACAATATGGGGTGCTGTGTGTACAATATGGGGTGCTGTGTGTACAATATGGGGTGCTGTGTGTACAATATGAGGGGCTGTGTGTACAATATGGGGGGCTGTGTGTACTATATGGGGAGCTGTGTGTACAATATGGGGGGCTGTGTGTAAAATATGGGGTGCTGTGTGTACAATATGGGGGGCTGTGTGTACAATATGGGGAGCTGTGTGTACAATATGGGGGGCTGTGTGTATAATATGGGGTGCTGTGTGTACAATATGGGGTGCTGTGTGTACAATATGGGGTTCTGTGTGTACAATATGGGGTGCTGTGTGTATAATATGGGGTTCTGTGTGTACAATATGGGGTGCTGTGTGTACAATATGGGGAGCTGTGTGTACAATATGGGGGGCTTTGTGTACAATATGGGGTGCTGTGTGTACAATATGAGGTGCTGTGTGTACAATATGGGGTGCTGTGTGTACAATATGGGGGGCTGTGTGTACAATATGGGGGGCTGTGTGTACAATATGGGGGGCTCTGTGTACAATATGGGGGGCTGTGTGTACAATATGGGGTGCTGTGTGTACAATATGGGGTGCTGTGTGTACAATATGGGGGTGCTGTGTGTACAATATGGGGTGCTGTGTGTACAATATGGGGAGCTGTGTGTACAATATGGGGTGCTGTGTGTACAATATGGGGTGCTGTGTGTACAATATGAGGTGTTGTGTGTACAATATGGGGTGCTGTGTGTACAATATGGGGTGCTGTGTGTACAATATGGGGTGCTGTGTACAATATGGGGGGCTGTGTGTACAATATGGGGTTCTGTGTACAATATGGGGGGCTGTGTGTACAATATGGGGTGCTGTGTGTACAATATGGGGTGCTGTGTGTATAATATGGGGTGCTGTGTGTACAATATGGGGTGCTGTGTGTATAATATGGGGGGCTGTGTGTACAATATGGGGTGCTGTGTGTACAATATGGGGTGCCGTGTGTATAATATGGGGGGCTGTGTGTACAATATGGGGTGCTGTGTGTACAATATGGGGTGCTGTGTGTCCAATATGGGGTGCTGTGTGTACAATATGAGGTGTTGTGTGTACAATATGGGGTGCTGTGTGTACAATATGGGGTGCTGTGTGTATAATATGGGGGGCTGTGTGTACAATATGGGGTGCTGTGTGTACAATATGGGGTGCTGTGTGTATAATATGGGGGGCTGTGTGTACAATATGGGGTGCTGTGTGTACAATATGGGGTGCCGTGTGTATAATATGGGGGGGTGTGTGTACAATATGGGGTGCTGTGTGTACAATATGGGGTGCTGTGTGTCCAATATGGGGTGCTGTGTGTACAATATGAGGTGTTGTGTGTACAATATGGGGTGCTGTGTGTACAATATGGGGTGCTGTGTGTACAATATGGGGTGCTGTGTGTACAATATGAGGTGCTGTGTGTACAATATGGGGGGCTCTGTGTACAATATGGGGGGCTGTGTGTACAATATGGGGGGCTCTGTGTACAATATGGGGGGCTGTGTGTACAATATGGGGTGCTGTGTGTACAATATGGGGGTGCTGTGTGTACAATATGGGGTGCTGTGTGTACAATATGGGGTGCTGTGTGTACAATATGGGGCGCTGTGTGTACAATATGGGGAGCTGTGTGTACAATATGGGGGGCTGTGTGTAAAATATGGGGTGCTGTGTGTACAATATGGGGGGCTGTGTGTACAATATGGGGAGCTGTGTGTACAATATGGGGGGCTGTGTGTATAATATGGGGTGCTGTGTGTACAATATGGGGTGCTGTGTGTACAATATGGGGTTCTGTGTGTACAATATGGGGTGCTGTGTGTATAATATGGGGTTCTGTGTGTACAATATGGGGTGCTGTGTGTACAATATGGGGAGCTGTGTGTACAATATGGGGGGCTTTGTGTACAATATGGGGTGCTGTGTGTACAATATGAGGTGCTGTGTGTACAATATGGGGTGCTGTGTGTACAATATGGGGGGCTGTGTGTACAATATGGGGGGCTGTGTGTACAATATGGGGGGCTCTGTGTACAATATGGGGGGCTGTGTGTACAATATGGGGTGCTGTGTGTACAATATGGGGTGCTGTGTGTACAATATGGGGGTGCTGTGTGTACAATATGGGGTGCTGTGTGTACAATATGGGGAGCTGTGTGTACAATATGGGGTGCTGTGTGTACAATATGGGGTGCTGTGTGTACAATATGAGGTGTTGTGTGTACAATATGGGGTGCTGTGTGTACAATATGGGGTGCTGTGTGTACAATATGGGGTGCTGTGTACAATATGGGGGGCTGTGTGTACAATATGGGGTTCTGTGTACAATATGGGGGGCTGTGTGTACAATATGGGGTGCTGTGTGTACAATATGGGGTGCTGTGTGTATAATATGGGGTGCTGTGTGTACAATATGGGGTGCTGTGTGTATAATATGGGGGGCTGTGTGTACAATATGGGGTGCTGTGTGTACAATATGGGGTGCCGTGTGTATAATATGGGGGGCTGTGTGTACAATATGGGGTGCTGTGTGTACAATATGGGGTGCTGTGTGTCCAATATGGGGTGCTGTGTGTACAATATGAGGTGTTGTGTGTACAATATGGGGTGCTGTGTGTACAATATGGGGTGCTGTGTGTATAATATGGGGGGCTGTGTGTACAATATGGGGTGCTGTGTGTACAATATGGGGTGCTGTGTGTATAATATGGGGGGCTGTGTGTACAATATGGGGTGCTGTGTGTACAATATGGGGTGCCGTGTGTATAATATGGGGGGGTGTGTGTACAATATGGGGTGCTGTGTGTACAATATGGGGTGCTGTGTGTCCAATATGGGGTGCTGTGTGTACAATATGAGGTGTTGTGTGTACAATATGGGGTGCTGTGTGTACAATATGGGGTGCTGTGTGTACAATATGGGGTGCTGTGTGTACAATATGAGGTGCTGTGTGTACAATATGGGGGGCTCTGTGTACAATATGGGGGGCTGTGTGTACAATATGGGGGGCTCTGTGTACAATATGGGGGGCTGTGTGTACAATATGGGGTGCTGTGTGTACAATATGGGGGTGCTGTGTGTACAATATGGGGTGCTGTGTGTACAATATGGGGTGCTGTGTGTACAATATGGGGCGCTGTGTGTACAATATGGGGTGATGTGTGTACAATATGGGGTGCTGTGTGTACAATATGGGGTGCTGTGTGTACTATATGGGGTGCTGTGTGTACAATATGGGGTGCTGTGTGTATAATATGGGGTGCTGTGTGTACAATATGGGGTGCTGTGTGTATAATATGGGGTGCTGTGTGTACAATATGGGGTGCTGTGTGTACAATATGGGGTGCTGTGTGTATAATATGGGGTGCTGTGTGTCCAATATGGGGTGCTGTGTGTACAATATGAGGTGTTGTGTGTACAATATGGGGTGCTGTGTGTACAATATGGGGTGCTGTGTGTACAATATGGGGTGCTGTGTGTACAATATGAGGTGCTGTGTGTACAATATGGGGGGCTCTGTGTACAATATGGGGGGCTGTGTGTACAATATGGGGGCTCTATGTACAATATGGGGGGCTGTGTGTACAATATGGGGTGCTGTGTGTACAATATGGGGGTGCTGTGTGTACAATATGGGGTGCTGTGTGTACAATATGGGGAGCTGTGTGTACAATATGGGGTGATGTGTGTACAATATGGGGTGCTGTGTGTACAATATGGGGTGCTGTGTGTACTATATGGGGTGCTGTGTGTACAATATGGGGTGCTGTGTGTATAATATGGGGTGCTGTGTGTACAATATGAGGTGCTGTGTGTACAATATGGGGGGCTCTGTGTACAATATGGGGGGCTGTGTGTACAATATGGGGGCTCTGTGTACAATATGGGGGGCTGTGTGTACAATATGGGGTGCTGTGTGTACAATATGGGGTGCTGTGTGTACAATATGGGGGTGCTGTGTGTACAATATGGGGTGCTGTGTGTACAATATGGGGAGCTGTGTGTACAATATGGGGTGATGTGTGTACAATATGGGGTGCTGTGTGTACTATATGGGGTGCTGTGTGTACAATATGGGGTGCTGTGTGTATAATATGGGGTGCTGTGTGTACAATATGGGGTGCTGTGTGTACAATATGGGGTGCTGTGTGTACAATATGGGGTGCTGTGTGTATAATATGGGGTGCTGTGTGTACAATATGGGGTGCTGTGTGTATAATATGGGGTGCTGTGTGTATAATATGGGGTGCTGTGTGTACAATATGGGGGGCTGTGTGTACAATATGGGGTTCTGTGTACAATATGGGGGGCTGTGTGTACAATATGGGGTTCTGTGTACAATACGGGGGGCTGTGTGTACAATATGGGGTGCTGTGTGTACAATATGGGGTGCTGTGTGTATAATATGGGGGGCTGTGTGTACAATATGGGGTGCTGTGTGTATAATATGGGGGGCTGTGTGTACAATATGGGGTGCTGTGTGTACAATATGGGGTGCCGTGTGTATAATATGGGGGGCTGTGTGTACAATATGGGGTGCTGTGTGTACAATATGGGGTGCTGTGTGTCCAATATGGGGTGCTGTGTGTACAATATGGGGTGCTGTGTGTACAATATGGGGTGCTGTGTGTACAATATGGGGTGCTGTGTGTCCAATATGGGGTGCTGTTTGTACAATATGGGGTGCTGTGTGTACAATATGGGGTGCTGTGTGTACAATATGGGGTGCTGTGTGTACAATATGGGGGGTGCTGTGTGTACAATATGAGGGGCTGTGTGTATAATATGGGGTGCTGTGTGTACAATATGGGGTGCTGTGTGTACAATATGGGGTGCTGTGTGTATAATATGGGGTGCTGTGTGTATAATATGGGGTGCTGTGTGTACAATATGGGGGGCTGTGTGTACAATATGGGGTTCTGTGTACAATATGGGGGGCTGTGTGTACAATATGGGGTTCTGTGTACAATATGGGGGGCTGTGTGTACAATATGGGGTGCTGTGTGTACAATATGGGGTGCTGTGTGTACAATATGGGGTGCCGTGTGTATAATATGGGGGGCTGTGTGTACAATATGGGGTGCTGTGTGTACAATATGGGGTGCTGTGTGTACAATATGGGGTGCTGTGTGTACAATATGGGGGTGCTGTGTGTACAATATGGGGTGCTGTGTGTACAATATGGGGAGCTGTGTGTACAATATGGGGTGCTGTGTGTACAATATGGGGTGCTGTGTGTACAATATGGGGTGCTGTGTGTACAATATGAGGTGTTGTGTGTACAATATGGGGTGCTGTGTGTACAATATGGGGTGCTGTGTGTACAATATGGGGTGCTGTGTACAATATGGGGGGCTGTGTGTACAATATGGGGTTCTGTGTACAATATGGGGGGCTGTGTGTACAATATGGGGTGCTGTGTGTACAATATGGGGTGCTGTGTGTATAATATGGGGTGCTGTGTGTACAATATGGGGTGCTGTGTGTATAATATGGGGGGCTGTGTGTACAATATGGGGTGCTGTGTGTACAATATGGGGTGCCGTGTGTATAATATGGGGGGCTGTGTGTACAATATGGGGTGCTGTGTGTACAATATGGGGTGCTGTGTGTCCAATATGGGGTGCTGTGTGTACAATATGAGGTGTTGTGTGTACAATATGGGGTGCTGTGTGTACAATATGGGGTGCTGTGTGTATAATATGGGGGGCTGTGTGTACAATATGGGGTGCTGTGTGTACAATATGGGGTGCTGTGTGTATAATATGGGGGGCTGTGTGTACAATATGGGGTGCTGTGTGTACAATATGGGGTGCCGTGTGTATAATATGGGGGGCTGTGTGTACAATATGGGGTGCTGTGTGTACAATATGGGGTGCTGTGTGTCCAATATGGGGTGCTGTGTGTACAATATGAGGTGTTGTGTGTACAATATGGGGTGCTGTGTGTACAATATGGGGTGCTGTGTGTACAATATGGGGTGCTGTGTGTACAATATGAGGTGCTGTGTGTACAATATGGGGGGCTCTGTGTACAATATGGGGGGCTGTGTGTACAATATGGGGGGCTCTGTGTACAATATGGGGGGCTGTGTGTACAATATGGGGTGCTGTGTGTACAATATGGGGTGCTGTGTGTACTATATGGGGTGCTGTGTGTACAATATGGGGTGCTGTGTGTATAATATGGGGTGCTGTGTGTACAATATGGGGTGCTGTGTGTATAATATGGGGTGCTGTGTGTACAATATGGGGTGCTGTGTGTACAATATGGGGTGCTGTGTGTATAATATGGGGTGCTGTGTGTCCAATATGGGGTGCTGTGTGTACAATATGAGGTGTTGTGTGTACAATATGGGGTGCTGTGTGTACAATATGGGGTGCTGTGTGTACAATATGGGGTGCTGTGTGTACAATATGAGGTGCTGTGTGTACAATATGGGGGGCTCTGTGTACAATATGGGGGGCTGTGTGTACAATATGGGGGCTCTATGTACAATATGGGGGGCTGTGTGTACAATATGGGGTGCTGTGTGTACAATATGGGGGTGCTGTGTGTACAATATGGGGTGCTGTGTGTACAATATGGGGAGCTGTGTGTACAATATGGGGTGATGTGTGTACAATATGGGGTGCTGTGTGTACAATATGGGGTGCTGTGTGTACTATATGGGGTGCTGTGTGTACAATATGGGGTGCTGTGTGTATAATATGGGGTGCTGTGTGTACAATATGAGGTGCTGTGTGTACAATATGGGGGGCTCTGTGTACAATATGGGGGGCTGTGTGTACAATATGGGGGCTCTGTGTACAATATGGGGGGCTGTGTGTACAATATGGGGTGCTGTGTGTACAATATGGGGTGCTGTGTGTACAATATGGGGGTGCTGTGTGTACAATATGGGGTGCTGTGTGTACAATATGGGGAGCTGTGTGTACAATATGGGGTGATGTGTGTACAATATGGGGTGCTGTGTGTACTATATGGGGTGCTGTGTGTACAATATGGGGTGCTGTGTGTATAATATGGGGTGCTGTGTGTACAATATGGGGTGCTGTGTGTACAATATGGGGTGCTGTGTGTACAATATGGGGTGCTGTGTGTATAATATGGGGTGCTGTGTGTACAATATGGGGTGCTGTGTGTATAATATGGGGTGCTGTGTGTATAATATGGGGTGCTGTGTGTACAATATGGGGGGCTGTGTGTACAATATGGGGTTCTGTGTACAATATGGGGGGCTGTGTGTACAATATGGGGTTCTGTGTACAATACGGGGGGCT